>JAUUEF010025069.1:0-16711 GCA_032361405.1 Panulirus homarus | reverse complement strand
AGACGACAGTTCACCATCCACTTTTTATCTCTCTTCTAAAATCTTAAAGGTGCTAAGGTGGGTAAATCTAAAGCCTCTGTCTCCTTACCTTATGGTTAAGATCTCTTAATTCTGATACCATCTTTGCTGCCCTCTTCCAGACATTTCTTTATGAGCTCTTTGAGGTTCTTTAGGTAAGATGACCAAACCTAAAGTAAATATCCTAGTTCTGGCCTTATGTAGGATATGAATAGCTTGCTAAATATTTCTTTATCCATATACTACGAAGCTATTCTGATATTTGCTAGCATAAAGTTTGTCTCCTGAACCATTCTTGTAATATGAGACCCTGGTGATGGGTTGGAGATGATGACCACTCCCACGTACTTCTAACACACAGAATCCTGAATTTTTATTCCTCATGTTAATGATAATATTGAAGCTGTCCTTGTCTCATTTTCATTACATCTGCTTGGGTTGAATTTCATCAACTATATTTCAGACTAACTTGAAGTCTGTTAGATCCATGTGTTAAATGATGCAATCTTCTGTGCTTTTCACTTCCCTCATGACCTTTGAATCATCTGCAAACACATTTAGAGAGGATTTCATATCTTCAGACAAGATATTCACAAAGATTATGAAGAGTAATGGTCCTACAACTTAACCTTGTGGCACTCCACTGATCACTTCAACCCATTTGGAAAAGGCTCCTCTAACATACATCCTCTGTTCCCTCCCACTGATATAATCTTTCATCCATCACAAATGTTTCTCCCTTATTTCTGCTTGGTGATCATGCTTCTCAATCAGTTTCCTATGTAGTACAGTGTCAGATGCCTTCTGGCAGTCCAGTTGTATTATGAATAGTCTATCCATCCTTCCCTTTTGTCTTGGACTAAGCTCAATCCAGTAAAACTCTAAGAGGTTAGCTACACATGACATCCTTTACCTAAAACCATGCTGTCTCTCATTTAGGAAATTTTTCCTCTGTGGAAACTCATCTACTTGCTTTCTAATAAATTTTTTCCAAAGCCTTACACACTAAATTCATTGGCAAGACCAGTCTGTAGTGCAACATTTGCTCTTGGTCTCCTTTCTTACATATAGGTATGACATTTGCCATTTTCCATTCCCTTGGCACTAGGCATCTCTCCAATGATATCTTAAGCACCAATTCAATTGGTTTGTCTAGCATATCTGAACAAATAATTAGTACATACAATGAAATTTCATCAGGTCCATGAGCCTTGCAAGGGTCAAGTCCTTTTAGTATTCTGTTAACATCTTTTCTAGTTATCTCAATGATTTCCAAATCATCCACCCCATTCCATCTCACTGGTGTTGGGGCTGTAGAGTCTTTCATGATAAAGTCACTTTAGAACTTGCTATTTAGTTCTTCACATATCCGTACACCAACCTCTACAATTTTTCCCTCAAAATCCCTAAACCTTATTTGCTACTCCTTAAATTACACCAGACTCCTGATAAAACTTATGGATAAGTTTTGCAGTGTCACCTGCCTTGTTTGCAATATTGCTTTAAAATTTCTTTATTCCTTTTTTCTTATTCTGCTGTATTCATTCCATGCTCTCTTATACCTACACAATGAAGATTGGTTACAGCGCTGTCTATATCTTTGCTACTGCACAACTCAAAGCTCCTTTGCTTCATGAAGTTTTTTACTGAACCATCCCTTCCACTTTTTTACCATTCTCTCTGTATTTGAGGCTTGAGGTAACCATGCCTCTACTCCTTCACTATAAATTTCACAGAATCTCTCAACAAAAAACCATGGTCCCTAGCCAGTGAATTCCATTTCAAAGGCTCCTTTGCTTTATGACATTTTTTTAATCAAGTCATCCCTTCCTCTCTTTTATCATGACCTCTGTATCTGAGGCTTAAGATACCTTGCCTCTACTCCTTCAAGGCAAATTTCACTAACCTCCCAACACAAAGCCCTGGTCTCTGGCTAATTAATTCCATTTCCTAATCTCCATTGTCACAGAAATTATTGAGGTTTGTGTATTTACAGGGGTTACATCTCTTTACTTCCTGTCTCATCTCTGCTCTTTGAATGTCCTCTTTTACCACATATTCAAACCTGAGCATTACATATTCATTTCTTCCAACATATTTTGTATGTAATATTTTCAATATCCATGCTAGTTTGATTGAGGATTAAACCTAGTAATGGTGGTCTATCAGTCACTATGATGACATGCTCCATGACATACAGGTCTAAAAATTTCCCTATATCCACTCTCAAATCTTGTGTCTCCATGATTCCCTATCATCATTTTTTTTTTTTGCTTTGTCGCTGTCTCCCGCGTTTGCGAGGTAGCGATAATCATAAGAATCCAAATTCTCCCAGTCTGTCTCCAATTGAAATCCAACATTAGCAGTACTTTACCATCTCTAGGAAGTGGAAGCTTCACTGCTTTATGTACCATCCCGATTGTTCTTCATTGTTATAATTGTGAGTTTGTTCCAGTTTGTTGCAATTCTTTGGAGGTACATACATACATAATACCATTATGCTCTCCTTTGCTATAGTTACTATTCCCATTATGTATTATCTGAATGAGCCATTTTCCTTTATTTCTTGAAACTTCAGGCTCTGCATTATCAAGAGGGGTAATCCTCTTCTTTCCTTTCATGCTATCTTGTACCCATCTGGGGAGAACAGGTGAAAGTTTATCTCTGGTAAGTTAATTTTTAAGACTCCAGTAATATCAAGTGCACTTTCCTTAACATAATCCCTGAATTCAGTTCATTATCAAGCTATCTATATTTCTGATACTGGTTCCCTCCAGCAACTCCCTGAAGAGGTGGCCACAGTAATAGAGTCTCCATAACTGATGAACTCCAGTGTCGCTTCTCAGCCATTAGTGCCTCATCCTTAACAGGCTACTGTCAGAGAATATCTCAAGCATAGTGTTTCCACAGCATCCTACCTACAACTATGTAATGTGTCTACCTAATGTTCCAACCAAATGTTCCAACCTTCTACTTCTACTTAATGCTCCTACCAAATGTTCCAACTAACTACCTCTACCTAATGCTCCAGCCTAATGTTCCTACTTACTACTTATACCTACTGCTCCTACCATTTTGCCAAGAGGCAGGATTAGCACACAGCGCTTACCACATAAAAATCTAGATTAACGAAGAACGAGTTGTGTTACTTGAGTGTTATCAAGTGTTATGTGAGACAAGGAGAGACTGTATATTTGTAGAAAGAATGCCAGCAGCCCACATAAGGGTGATTCAAAAAGGAAAGACAGCTACTTGGGTCAAATGAGTGCAACTTGACAACCACTGAAGTGTTGGCTCGCTATGCAGCCATCTCCTCCCAATACCCAGGTGGGTAGTGCCTGTTCCTTACCACTACCCATCAATCCATTAACATTTGAATACATTACTTTCAGCGTGGTATAACCATTTCCTAACATTCCTGACCTCTCTGCAACTCTAGCAGGGAATTCCATCCTCATGCCAAACGTGGTGTCTCGTTTTTTTTGTCTTTTGACTCTACTCTTTGCTTCTCTCCCCCTCTTCCTGAAATTTACCACACTTAATAAATTATTTTGCTTTGTCGCTGTCTACCACGTTTGCGAGAAAGCGCAAGGAAACAGACAAAATAAATATCTCAATGTATTGCACCATGCTTTTGAGATTCTTAGCTTTACAAAGTACTTCCTGGCTTGACGACTCTGAGCCAAACTTGACCATAACTGGTCGCCCCCTTATGTCTCAGTTATAACCTCCTATTCTTCTCTTTCCTTTATCATGGAAATCACTTCTGGCTGTCCTGTAGCCTCCAGCAATCTTTCAATACACATTTCCTTCTTATTTGCCCTTTCTTCCTCATCTGGTGTATGATCTTCCAAGCCAAAAAATCAGTATTTCAAGTCTATCAACCTCCTGCTTTACTTCATACTGAATTGACATTTCCTGCTTTAATGTTGTTTTTAATTCTGGTGTCACCCACTTTTCAGCTAGATTCGTCAGTGTGGTAGTCAACCTGAGACTAACTTTCTCTATAATCTTTCTTCTGGCTAGCAAGCACTGGTCCTGTATTCTCTGTACTTTTATAAACCTTCCATCAACTAACATGAACTTCCTTGATTGCTTCACCTTTGACAGTACATATTAATATGTGTAAATGAGTGGATCAGCCATTTTTCATCCGTTTCCTGGCGCTACCTCGCTGATGCAAGAAATGGCAATCAAGTATAATAAATAAATGAAATAAAAAAACATAAAATATCAATCTTTTGACTGCTTTGCTTAATTCCTGTGTTCCTATGTCTGTCATCATGGGTCTATGTTCCTCTCATTCACTCTTCATGCTCAGTTGATCTGCTTCCAAATTTGCTTCCTATAATTTTCCCTTCCCTTTCTTTTGTCAGTCTGCATGTGTGTGTGTGTGTGTGTGTGTGTGTGTGTGTGTGTGAGTGTGTGTGTTGGACCTTTTTTTCTTCAAGAACATCTTTCATAATTAATTCTGTAGATTTAGTATGTGCTTTTGTCCTTCCCTCTCCCTGAAAGGCTCCTGGTCATGCTCCTGCAATTTCTTAACCAATATTGTTGATAGGTTTTTCTTATGACTGATTATGATGCTGGTCTGTAAGACTATGCTTACAATTCTCATCCAGAAATGATTCCATTCCATGGTAGTGAAAATAGGCATCAGAAGATGAGAGCTATGGCTTAGAGATATGTATGACTGATTAGGAATGTTACAGAAAAGGCAAAAGAGTAAGTAAAACAGAAAAGTGAAAAGAGATTTAATCTGTGTTACAAAAAAGTGTCTGAACCCATTAAGTGAATTAATGTAAAAATGCTCAGAGAACAAGTATTTGTAAGCAAGATCAAAATAACTGTCACAGTGGGAAAGAAATGAGAGAATCAAATTGATGAGAGAGCAATGCACATCAGCTTTGTGGTGAATGAGGTATGTAGGGACATTATTTACAAGTTTCCATACACTAAGAAAGGAGCCTTATAAAAAAGTTAATCATTAAAGATAATCATGGATCATACCTGCAACGAGCACATGTGAAGCATTTCTGATGGTACGAGTTACCAAGGGCAGACACAACTTCTCCCTCCACATACAGTCCACATGTGGCACATCGCTGGCCAAAATTCTTCTGATAACATTCAGTACAGTAGTAGTCTTTCTCTCGTGTGAAGAAGCCTCCCTGTGCTAGAGATTTCTTGCAACCTAGAAAATATTAGGGAAATTTATTATGATGCACTATATGCCCTACGTAAAGAGAAAATTTAAAAAAAACATATATTAAGAAACTGTGATCAGTGATCATGCGAGAAATCAAAAGGCCCTTTAAATTCTTGAGCTCTGTAACAAACCAACAATTGGTGATAAGAACAAGAGTTCTGGGACAATTTTGTTTCTGGATAATTCAAGTCCCTGTTGTATCATTACAATTAAAAACAGCTTTCATCTGCAAGGGAACAGCACCTAATGTCTGAGTAACTACAATGCTCCACTTTTAGCAATTCAAGTCAACAGGCAAGAATGCTCTTCCATGAACAAGTGAAGCATGTTGACAAGGATCTGTGCCTACAAAAACAATTTTGATAAACAAATGTCCCAGAGTGCATTATCAATCATACTGAAAAAAAATTTCAGACACATATGATTATATTAAGGCAATATGTAAATGAAGCAATTAACCTTTTGAAAACAATGACTTTAGTGAAAGGGTCAGCGATTATTTCCATACAAAAAAGCACAAAGTAGAATACTAAGAAAGGCTGTGTGGAACTCATGGTTAAAAAATATTCCATGCTTAACTTGTAAAATCACTAATTACATTTCATTAATAAAAATTCATTGTAATTCCCTTGGTTTTGTTTTATTTCCATTTTTCTTATAGTGAAGAAAGTTACCAAAAAATCAATAAAAAAGGCAGAACTTCTTTAACTATCCTAAACTTCTTTAATGATCAATGAGAACAGCCACAATTTCAGCTGGGAGAAACTCAAACTTAAATCAAATAATCAAATCTACCAGTCTATGAAGTCATCACCAGCAGTAATCAGAAACATGAAAAATGTGAAAGAGGTTTGGCAAAGAACAAAGATCATATATTTTTGAAGAGTTCATTGTGTCAAACATTTAACACATGACTGCAGCTGCTCTGATGTAACCACAAGATGGAATTTAAAGCGATAAGTACAGCTGAGAGAATAATGCCCACAAAACAAGCTATGTCGTAGACTCCATTACTCAACTTAGCAAACACCCACACTACCACTACATGCCATCTGGCCTTGAGCACATGCTTTCAGTCCAGTAAGCTTCTTTTAGCAAGTGATTCAAAACTGCTAGATATCTCAATCTCATCATTATGACTTACAACATGCAGTACCATGTTATTCACAATATTATAATTTTCATATAATTCAAGGCTCTACCAAAATCCAAACCAATGACAGCATTCCAGCCCCGAAAAAATATAATGGACAATTACATAATTCACAAAACGACGAGGCTGTCATCCTCACTAAACTGTCACTTGTCATATATACTTTACTTAAACTAAGTTCAACATATCTCTGCTCCAAAATTATTAGTCACCTTATATCTACTTCAAAGACACGGACATGAAATTGCCACATAAGATGATCTGGCAATAAATGATTTTGGAAAAAACAAAAACCTTCTGTGCATTCCAAACTCTTAATTTAGCTATATATCAAAGTAATACCCTAAGTATAATAAAACTGATTCTCACTCTACCACAAGAAGTATTATAATGAAATGAGAGAGATCATGGATTAAAGTATTGCTACTGTCCCAACTTTACATGATTGCAAAGCCAATGGACCTTAGGTATCCTAAAATATCTACCAGTCACTCCTAGAGATCTATTGCAGATGAAACGCTGGTGATGTTTAACGAAGGTACGGAAACTAGAAAATAAGTATGATGTGGTGTGTGAGGCAGGATGGCAATTTGAGCAGAGTGGGTTTGTTATAAGTTAGTTGAAGCTTGTGCTAATTATGGCTGGGGAATTGATGATGGCCACTGCAGAGACCAGCTAAATGGACTCTAAATTCTCATGACTGTGGAAATGCATTTCCTCTGCATTAGATCCCTGGGAATGACTGGAAGATTTTGCTGAATCCCTGAGGACCATTGGCTTTGCAATTGTGTAAAGTTAGTTGTTATTGTTGGATGGCATTGCTTACATGGATCTTGTAAGCATCTCTACATGTGGTGGTGTTGTTTGGTGGAGAGGGGATGCTGTTATATATGTTTGTATAGTAAAGAGCAGTAGTAAATTTTCTATCTCTTTGTGATGGGATTTAGCTAAGAATGAAGAGGCAGGAGTGTAAGGGATGTTACTGGGATGGCACTATCAACTAGGTACTCTTAATGTTTAAGTGTTCTTGCACAAGGAACATTTCTGTTTTAGAGTGTAAGTGGTACATAGCTTACCTGGATGCTTCACGTGCCCTGGTTCAGTCCAATGACAGCACGTCAACCACTATATACCACGTCATCCCAATTCACTCTATCCCATGCATGCCTTTTATCCTCCTGCATGTTCAAGCCCCTATTGTTCAAAATCTTTGTCACTCCATCCTTCCATATCCAATTTGGTCTCTCTGTTCTTATTCCCTACACTTCAGACACATATATCTTATTTGTTAACCTTTCCTTAATCATTCTCTCCTTATGTCCAATTCATTTCAGTACAACAAAATATGAAAACTGTATAAGTAGAAGAACCTATAAAGACTAAGCAAGATCAGAAGTGAAAATAAACATGCTCTCTTTTTGAAAATAAACATGCTCTCTTTTTATATAAGAGAGCATTAAGGAAAAAGGATGATCTACATCAACCCTAGTCACATAACTAAGAAGTATGTAAGACGAAGAATGATTATGAAAATGAAATCAACACACAGAAGGTAGAAATTATTGCAAACAAACAGAAGCAATTAGGAATATCTAGTCAACACAAATAATAATCTACAACATATGCCCAATTCATTATATGCCAAGGTTATCAAAGTGAGCCTCAACACTGTTAAAATAGTGATATCAATATTCTAAAAATATACCGATTGCAAAGGAAGAAATAATAATATTTATAACGGGCTACGAAATTTAAGGAACAAAATGTGAAATTCTGAGTTACTGAGATGTAAAGCTGAAAGGGGCAAGGTTAGTAATATCAAAAAAAACAAAAAAAAAAAAAACTTCGGTAACATTTTAATATTGATTCCTTAAATGTGGGAGGGCTTGGAATAAGTGCTGCAAGTCTGAGAATCTATCTATCCATCTATATCTCTGATGCCCGTTCCCTTTAGGAACTCCCTCAAGGGGGTGGCCACGGCAAAAGGGTCTCCATTGCTGTTGAACTCCAGCCACTTCTTAAGCCTTTAGTGACTCATCCTTAGTAGGCCACAGGCAGAGGTCAACTCTCGCATAGTGTTTTCAGAAGCTCCTTCCAAATGTTCCTACTAATTACAATAACCTAATCTGTCTACCTAATATTCTAACCTTCTATTTATACCTAATGCTCCCAGCTAATGCTCCTACCAACCACTTCTACATAATGTTTCTACCTGAAGCTCATTCTATTCCACATACATCTCTCACCCTTCTGAACCTTCAAACCTCAATACTTCATGCCATCCTTCCAGGTTTCCCACTCCCTCTTGCTCCTTTCACCTCTGACACATTCATCTTCTTAGTCAGACTTTCTCTGTTCATCCTCTCCACATGTTTGAATCATTTTAGCACACTCTGGTTGGCCCTCTCAATCAGACTGCATATACAGCCATATTTTTCTCTTTAACTTTCATTCCTCACATGATCAATTCTTTTCACATTACACATCCTCAGGCAATCAATTTCCTTCACATCTACTCTATTCCTTTCTTTTACATTCAGAGCCAATACACTTTCATCTATACAACAATGTCAAGTCTACTATGCCTTCAAACATACCCATCTTTGCCATAACAGTGACTACATTCTCCTTCAACAAGCTCCTAAACATCCAGGATCTTAGCCCCTTCTTCCAACCTATAATTCACTTCAGTCCCCATGGTTCCACCAGCGGTTACATCCACTCCAAGGAACCTAAAGCAATCCAGTTCCTCCCCATCACAACATACACTCAAATCATCCTGACCCTCACCCATATTCTAATTTGTTTCCTTTTCCACATTCTCCCAAACTCTGTCGCAAGCATCTAGAGTTTCTCTTTGGAGTCTGCCACCATAACTGTGTAATCTGCAAACAGCAACAGATTCATCTCCTCCAACCACAACATATCCATGATTGCCCCTTACTCTAATGTTCTTTGCATTAACTAACCCCTCTCACTATCGCATACATAAACAGATTAAACAACCACCATGACATGAATCAGCCATCTTTCCTGGGAGCCAATCATCCCCTCCTGTTTCATACATATACATGCCTTTCATCCAGGTACATACTTTTCAATGCGATTCGTAACTTTCTATTTACTCAATATATTCATCGCACCCTCCACATGGCCTCTCTGTCATTACTATCATTTTTTTTCTCCATATCCATTAATGCTACATACATTTCCCTCTTTTTCTCCAAGTACCTCTCACAAAGTCTTCAAAGCAAATACCTAAAACAAACAGCTTCTCTCTCCCAAAACTATATTGCTCCTTCCCTAATCAGCTGCTCTATACATGACACTAACCTCTCAAACACCACTCTCTCATATGACCTTACTAAATTTGGTAAAGGAACTTATGCTCTGTAATCTAAAAATTCATTTCTGTCTCACTTGCCTTTGTACAAGGGCACAGTACATGCATTCTGCCAATTATCAAGCAACCTGACCAACCAATTACAAGCAATGTTACTCCTTTCTTGAAAAACTCAAGTGCAATCCCATTCACTTCTGCCACATTTCATCTTACATAAGGCATTCACCATCTCTTTCTCCACTAATCCATTCACTATGACTCTTTCACTCTGCATGTCACCTCATTCCCATCACCTAATCTAACACATTCATCATTACTTCAAAATACTCATTCCACTTTTTAGTCACTTCTTTTTTCCCATTACCATTTCCCCATATGCTCTTGTTGCAGATGCCCTCATTTGTTCTCTTCACAAGATGAACATCCTTCCAAAACATTTTCTTAATCTGTTTCAAAAATACACACTGCATTAAGTTACACATTACTTCTTGCATAAATTCCCATAGTAAAACATTTTCTTTTGAAATATAAAGTCAGAATAGTATGAAATAATGAAGCCAACACCAAATGAAAAAAAATCAAATTGTTTACAAAATCAGTTTGACATCAGAGAAGACCTTATGCTTGCTTAACATATATTACATGAGCAAAATCCATATGCACTTCAGTCATCACCATAAATGAGCTAGTGCCAGCAGTCTGCTTTACAAGATAAGCCAGCCCACCATGAGCAGCTTCACCCCAATGAGGACTCAAAGGATATCAGTAACTCTGCATTCATGCCTTAAAGAAGCACGAGTGTACAGTAATAAGTCTAAAGTGGTGTAGTCACACATGTTCCATTCACATTGCAGAGCATTTCTGCTTCCATCAGGATGAAAGTGTAACTAAGTATCCTTTACAAATATTGATGGAGATTAAGGAAACCCAAGAGCAGTGAATAAGAACCCCATTTTATATTATACACTGTTCATGTTTATGAGAAACAGGTATCTATGAGAAGAAAAATTTCCTGTTTCTTGTCTCTACTCATTATACCATAAACATGGTAGGTTCAGGATTTATTAACACAATGATTATTGCAGTTAATATGCCAAATGCTTATTCAGTGATAAATATAGTAACTGTACGGAAATCTGCCCCCAAATAGAACAGCTTTTAAAGTTTATATCAACATAACTCTTAACCCTTAGAAAAATCATATCAACTATACAAAAAAAAAAAAAAAAATGTTTAGGCATCATATTTTCACAGCATGGAACAAAGATGAAATAGCTTACTTGAAATAACCATATGTTATCTATCATCCTAAAATGCTAAGACACTACCATTTTCTTTTCTGAGGAGCATGATGCTGAGAGTAATGATGGACAGCAGGAAAATTTAAAATATCTTTAAAATGGAGTTTCATTTACAGTGTGCTTTAAAAGTGAAAAAAATTCTTGTTTTCGTTTATGACATTTAATTCATTATGAGCCACATCTGTATACTCCAAGTTGTTCTTCTGCATTTGAGCAGAGATTAGTTACAATCATGTATATTACTGTGAAATACAACTAATAGCAAAATCCACATAAGTGTGTGACTAATGTTTAGAAAAAACCAAGGGCAACACAGGAAAGTAAAATGGTTTATTCCAGTTACATGATTTATCAAAAGTATCCTTTTATGCATTTTTCCCCACATGATTCTTTAGGAAATGAATTCATATCATATAAAGTAAATTTTTCAGGCTGAAACTTTTAAAGATGATAAGCCAAACAACAAAAGGTATAACAGTGTAAAGGTTACTAGGAAAGTGGAATGATTAAATGCTGTGTATTACTTCAACTGAAGTTATCACAAAATAAATGCTTTCAAGATAAACCATTAAAACATATCAAAGTACATTTCTATTCTGATTTCCAATAATCTACTTGATACACATTATCTTCAAGTGATAACTTTGTTGTCCACTTTGTAATGAAAGGTGCACACAAGGAAACCTCTACAAAACAATTTGTCTATTAAGCATTTTTGCACATGATAATAATTAAACATTCACAAGAGTCTTTGTCACAAAAATTCTAAAGATAAAGTGAAACATTATCCTGCTGCCTGCACTAAGCTAGAAACAACAAATATAACTTCATAAAAAGCAAGTCCCTGGTACCTGAGTTAAAATGGAAATGAGTGTGAAGAGTGGCAGAGTAATAAAATGAACATTACCAGTATTTGAAAGACTGTTTGGCATTCAAAGCATTCATTGAAGTGTGGTAGAGAATTAAGTGAGTTTACAAGCATTGCTGTGGCTTAAAAAGTAAGCCATCAATGGAAGAAAATGTCATAAAAAGCAAGTGATAGTTTTTGACAAGACAACATTCCATATCTGGTTGTGACCCAGGGTGAGCAGGGAAACAAAATCTCTTAAAGTTTATACACCAGGATACATGATTATTCAAAAATTAGTTATCTACAGTGCCACATGAATTTGTAATTCTACCTAAGTGAAGATTTCAAAAGGAAATTAAATAATAGGAATACCTTGTGTATTTGTAAAACAATTATGAAAAAAATATATTCTTCAGCAAACTTATTGCTATATCAGTACAGGAATTGTTCTCAAAAAAGGAAAAGCCTCCATTATCCCATAAGCAGCTGACATTTCAGTCAAAAGGATTGTGCCCCATGTAAAAAGAATAGCATACAGTAACAAGCATCCTGACTGTTAATCAATATCTGATTTGATGAAAAAAAAAATACTTACTGTGGCACTTGAAGCAATTGATGTGGAAGTACTTCTCTTGAACTCGCAGTACCTCACCAGAGCACTTCTTTCCACAAGACTCACACAGTGTTTTCCCTGCAAAGGTGAAAAGTTATTAGCATGGGGAATTTAAGTGTTTGGCAGATATTTCCATAGGAATGAGGTTCATCAATTAATAACAATGATCTACTAGGTTATACAGTTTGCAAAATTTTTTCTTACATTGAAGATGCCTGGCATGAACAAATGTCTTCATAAAAGCCAGCTTTTGAATGAAAAATCTAAAGAAAGAGTAAACTGAGTAAACTGAGGAGAGGACCAATGTGACAGTTTTTTAAGGTATGGAAATCCTTCCTGTTAAAATGGGACACACAGAAACTATTTAGAAAAAATGAAAGGGTAGAGAGTTCCATGGCTTAGTGAAGTAAGACAAGAAACAGACATCACAAAAGCCCTTCCAAGCTGCTATCAACAAAAAAATATTTCTGCAATACCAGGACTTGCCATATACCATATATCGTGATTTAGCAAGGATGGAGGCATGTAAAAAGATAGGTCTCAGGAGATGAAACTGAATTAATATCTACAGAAGACGTAAAATGAACCAACAATGTAGCACAGGGAAGTGGGTCAAGTTTTGAGGTTAGACAGGGAAATTGTTATGTCAGACTGCCTTAGCTTAGATTCCGTCAAGTAATTATGCAGAGCTAAGGCTGCCCAGATGTGAAAGCAGTACAGTTACTCCATAGAATGATGAATCAGTCCATTGCATAACCTGGACACAGTGAATGTATAAAAAAAATTCTTTGTCAAGCAATGCCTGGCTTTCAAGAAGAGTAAGATGTTACAGAAATAAAATTAAGATATACTGAATTCATTTTGGAATTATAGAGCCATTAAAGGATACAGGAAAATTGAAAGGAGCTTCATAAAAAGAAAGAGAAAACAAGTAGGCTTAAGAGGTATTATACGTTACAAAGTGATGTTTACTCTAATGGGAACACCTGTCCACACTGCTTTAATATATACTAAGTTGTAACATGATTAATGGTAATCAATCAAGAGAAAACAGATCTGCAGGAAATGGAGGAATGCAGCACCGAGCTGTTCAAAAAGAGAATGAACATAGAAAACAAGACAGAATCTGAAGGGTGCCACTGCTGACAGGAAAACAGGGAAAGATTGATCCATTTGCTGTTAATGAAACCAACTAACATAAGAGAGGCTAAAGATGAAGAAATATAGTGAGGAAAGACAGCCAAAGCTTCAAGATCAGAACCTAATGTTACATCCTGTCAAAAGCTATTGAGATGTCAAGGGCTACAGTAGGATTCCTTACAGCCTCTCAGAGAAGATGAAGACATTAGTAATACAGGATATCACAAGTGGCTCCTACCTTGTGAAAGCTATGATGATGACTGGGTAGAAAATATTGCTGATGAGAGATTCAAAGACTAGAAACAGCAGTAGTTAAAGCAACAGGGCAATAGTTGTATGGGTCAAAAATGGACACCCAACATTGGGGAAGGCATTGTCAATGCCTGGTTAAGATAAAGGGAAATTTTTGGTTTATATGCCGAGACAAAAATTACAAAGAAGGGCAAATTCAGCAACACAATTCCTTAAATGTGTGCAGGGAAAGAAGTGCTTTTTGGACTCCATGAAAAGATTATGGGGAAAAGAGAGGGCACAGAACTAGTAATAGGTGTATCATGGTTTGAGAAAATTATACAAGTATTCAAGGTGGAGTTCATGGACAAAAGTGATAAAGAATTGCAAGAGACAGTTATAGCACCATCAGAATAGACCAAACAAACCAATCAGTGGAAAAGAGGTGAGGCTGTCATATACCATTTGGACAGAGAAACACTCCACCTCCTGAATAAGAGACTTGCAATGATTGTAGAGAAAAATAAAAACTGACTGTGATTTGGAAGAAGTAAATTTTTTCGTCTAGACAAATTACCTCAAAACAGGGATCACTGATCATGGATTAAAAGAGACAGTTTAAAGAATGATGGGATACATGCCTCCATACCCACTACAACCCCTACCCTATGTTAAGCAGAAGGAGAAACAGCCCAAAGACATGCAGTATCCTTAGTCTGTGCTATCTAATGCTTCACTACATGGTGATTCAGTTATGCAAGGTTCATGAAAAAATGAATACAAAAATGAACACAAAAAATTCTTAGTAAAACCTCCTCAAACCCCCTTCAGCTATAAGTGCCTAAGACTTATGCTTGTTAGAAGAGCAGAAAAAGCGTCAGTTTGAGGGTAAAGTTAAACATATGGCTTTGATTCTGGTCAATGTGATACTGATACTACCAGAGCTTTCAGCTTGCCTGGTACATCAGTTAGAACAATTTTTGAGCATGCAGATAAACTAAAGCAGTTTGCATCCAACATGACACCTGTAAGTGCCAAAAATATCATCCATACCAATGTAAAATCAAGAACATTTCCATTTGAAACAAGACTATTCTAAGTTGTATTTCTTTTATAAATTCTCAGATGAACAATGTACTCATACTGTACTGCATCTTTTGCATTCCAATCACAATTCTGTATGAAAATTAGGTTGAGTAATTTCTCCAAAGAACATAAACCCTCTTCTTGTGTAGTGAATCCACTAAACTTTGTTTTCCAGGATCACTTCTTCCACTTTAAGATGGGACAGTACAATCTCTTTCAGAAAAAATAAAAAGTTTTTTGTTAGGCAATCCAATCGGCTCTCTATGATTAATATTTATATATTGTCAATTCAAAGACATTTTTGTTGTATCAAATTATTTATGCTAATATACAATAAATAAAAAGAGAATTCATAATATGCCTCACAATGGCAAATACTTGGTATATCAAATATATTCTATATTTTATGAAATATCTCAACAAAAACAAAGAGTGGAAAGCATTCAATATAAAAGACCAAAGAGCTCTCTAATATGATGTAACATGGCTTCCCCCCCCAAAAAAAAAAAATCAATACTAAAACATGACCCATGTCTTCACTCTTTCATTAATGTTTCTGACTCAGAGTAATCTTCATACTTTTTCACTTATCCTTGCTTCAATGAGGAATCACCAGGAAGATACATAACAATGGCCTTATTTTCTTACATCAGCTTTCTAGCTGTTATGATTAATGCATCTTCGAATCACACACACTCTTTCCTTACAGATATCATCCATAAACCTCTCTTTTTGCTTTCTTACATGCCCACATCCATACACTGCATATGTTGCCAGTGCTTCCCTAAACATCTTTCACTCTACATCTTTTTGCAATATTTCACTCATTATCACCTTATGCCATACTCAATATATTTTGGTATATCTGCACACAAGCCTTTTTCTTCAACCTCACTCACTTTCACTGTTCTTCTGACCTATGTCTTTTCACATCTTGCTAGTTAGATGATGGTAGTGTAGTGAAAAAGGCTTTCCAACTAACCCATACAGACCAGGTCATAGGTAAAAAAAAGGTTAAGATTTGAGGATACTGATATCAACTGTTCACTGATGAAGTTCTGGTGAAGATGTACAGAAGATGAGGGTGTACTGAAAATGATGGTGTTGTAAAGATTACGGTGTAGCGAAAAGGGCCTCTGATGTGAGCCGTAAGGTTCAGGGCAACGGTCAATTGTGTCAAGGAAGTAATGAAAATAATTGCCTGGTCCAGTTGGCTAGCAGTGGTAGCAGAGGATGCACTGAAACCTTAAGCTGTAGAGAAGATGACCTTTGTCTTGACCCACAAGGTTCAAGGCAAAGGCGAATCATGTCAAGGGTATATTGATAATGTACTATTAGGAAGATGAGGGTGTAACAGAGATAGCTTTTGGCCTGATCCGTAGGGTCTAAAGGAAACTTGTGTTGAGGGTGAAGTGAAGAAGCAGGTGTAATAATAAGACACAATGAAGATCAGGGAAAAGTGATGCACTTTAGTGACGATGATGGTGTACGGACCATGGCCACTTGACCTGACCCTAAAATGACCCTAGCTATGTGCATGGCAGGCCGAAGCTGCTGATCTTCAATACTGGAATTCACTTTCATATCACTTCATCAAAATACCATGCTGGATACAGCGTTTCGTTAACTGATAATATATTACGTGCACGACAAATATGATTCAATCTTGTTCATATTAGGACAAAATGGAAAAGCAGAGACAACACATTCATATACATGTGAATAGAAAGTTTAAATTATTTCAGGCCAAAATTACATTCAATATTA
>JAUUEF010024958.1:0-10571 GCA_032361405.1 Panulirus homarus | reverse complement strand
CCAGGACCTGTGGTCACATACATGGCGGTGGTAAGCCCGTAAGTTGTCTGCACCACAGATGCGCTTCTGATAAGTTAGGTGTCATTGAGGACAGAGTGAAAAAGTTCATGGAGAAGCTCATGTCGGAGAAGAGAGAAGAAGAGCTGCTATATCCTCTGCCATTGGCTTACATGATGATGCTCTGGCTGGAGGAACCCAGGAAGCTAAATGGTGTGCGGACGGTGTCGCATTTGTTCGAAGAGGTGATTGCCTTCTGCGAGTCTGAGCTGCGCGCCAAGATGCAGGTATTATGTGTCGCAGAGAAAAAAGAAATAAGCAGGAAGAGTAAGGAGACAATGAACGAATTATTTCACGTGGCGTCAAGAATGTTTAAGAACGGATCCGCGTCGGTACCAAACGCAAGGAATAACACCAGAGAAGACCTCAAGGTATCTGATGCTTACGCAGACGGCCTTTTCCCATTCCTCATACGCCTCGGTCAGACTGACGCCCACCAAACTAAGCCCCAGCACAGGTTCCTCCATCCCAGTTTGATTGACATGTTACACGCCTGCGATATTACCGTAATGCTAAGTCATGAAAGGGCCAAACATATCTGTTTCAAGCCTGACTTGCCAGATGTTTTACCCCTCTCACTTGTTGAGAGACTCGGCGATAGGTACTTGAATGTACTCAAGTATCTCTGTGGATTCTCGTCAAGGAAGCACCCTTTAAGAGCCGCCACAGCGACTTACATAGTGAGGTTAGTGAAGTGTGCCGGTGTCGACGCGGAAGACTACCGTACATGGGAAAGCTTCCTGCGGGAGGGGGCGTGGTCGCAAGAACTGAAGAGAGCCATTTCGGACGCGTTGGCAAGAAGCCACACTTGGAAGGTACCATCTCGCGGATCCTACGGTGACACCGGTTCCATGTCTCGGCTCGTGACCCACGGAGTGTACCAGCCTCGTTCGGTTATCATAACGACCGAGGCTCCTGAGGAGGTCATTAATATGCTCTTATCTCGACCCGACGTTGATGTCGTGGTACCTCCTCCTCCAGGATTGCAGAGCATGAGTGAGGCGCGGGAGCAGGACGCACTCCTGAAAGCCCTCCGTAAAGCCAGCAGCGTCTCAGAGCTGTGGGGTAAGCTAGGGCTGGAAGGGGCACTCGCCCTGGCCTCCATGAAGCGCCTACACACCATGCATGTCCACCTCTCCTCCCTGACTGCCTTCATCGCCCTGAGCGAGAGCGTGAAGTCCTGCCAAGCTCTTCGAACGTTGCACCTTTACCTAGACCTGCCGGCCGCCACCACCACCGCTACACCTGTTCGCACCCTTCCACCCCTGCAGTGCCCTGCCTCCGCCTCCGTCTGCCTGTCGCTGTACGGTATCACCGACGACTCCCTGGAGTGGGTGGTGGTCATCACCAGGAGCCTAAGGCGCCGCTGCCAGGAAGTCAACCTCACCCGCAGCCGCCTCTCGTCCCTCGCACTGCAGCAGATCAAGGATCACCTTCACCCGACGCCAGTGCATGTGTCAGGCTGAGGTTTTGTTCGCGTCCTGGGGACTAATACCTGTATGTGTTAGACATTTCTGACGAGTCTTGGTATTCTAAGTCGTTGACTTTGATCAGTTTTGTTCCATGTGGATAATCCACATCTGAAAAAGTGGGATGATGACCAGAAATGCTCATGATTTATCGATCGCTCGAGAAATCCTGCGACTGAGAAAAATAAAATTGTCGAGATCGAGATGGAAGGTGTGGTCGTAGGCGAATGACCAGTCGAAGTGGATGAGGTGCTCATGAGGAGCTCCCTTACTGCCAACCTGGTGTCTCTCTACTTGACATGAAGCACCGTAATCGTAAGTAACCACCCTAATTGTCTTTTTTTATTCTCCCCTCTATACTAGTTGAGTGGCAGTACGTTATCTCGATCCTTGGGATTGTGTGAGGTTAGGTAGTTAGGCTGTACGTGTTCTAAATGCCTGAGGAGTAACTTAGTTGTTTAACGAGAGGCGTGGTTGGTGGATGTGGGAGTTCTGTCTGAATGGCGCCGTCAGGAAAGACAACGGATGTGGTGTTAATACCGGTGATGATGATGATGATGTCACAATTGTGGGGGAGACCTTGCTCGTGTGATGGTTCTGCCTGGCGTGACGGTCAGTGACGAAAACCGCTGTTCATATTGCACTGTTACATACATGGCTGTGGTGTGGCATTTCCCTCCTGTATTATCAGCGGTAAGATAATGCCGCTTCCTCCTCCAGTCCTCTGCGGGGGGTGGGTCGAGACGCCGCTGATCTCAGTTGACAAGAGACTTGACAACAGCGGGACCAGCAGCAGTGGCAGCAGGTTGAACAGCAGAAGCCACAGCAGCAGCAGAGACGCCGTGCACTTCTGTGCATAATCCCGTGAAGTGTCAGTTGTTGTCGTGGTGAAGCCCTTTAACTGCTTTCTCGATCGGACGAAATCTGTGCCGTGATATGTAATCCTTAAATAATCCCGTAGGAGGTGATGATCCATTATCGCCAACCCCTCCCGCTTATCAACACCCGGAGCGTCCCTCCACGACAAAGCGACACTCACTCGGAAGAACGGGGGAAATTTTTTTTTTTTTTCATATGTCTGTTGACATCATTGCCAGTTGCATTGAACGCTCGGCTTTGTCAACGTTGCTGTTGAGGCACCCCGGGGTTGACCGGTTGCCGCAGGTGTTTGTGTATTGTGACGAGCAGCAGCACCCACCTACCTCTTCATGGTATTTCCCTTGACTCACAGCGCACAAGGTCAGTGGGAGACATTGTCTCGAGAGAGTTTATGATTAAATACCTCGGCTGGGGGGGGGTTGAGTGGTGTGTCGTGTCGTCTGCTTAACTCAACGCCCACAGGGGTTGAACTAAGTGGAGCGACCTACCTCGACATTATATATATAGACATAAAGATATGTTCCCAACTGATGAACACGGCCCAAGTCGTACTTAAATAGACACAGAAGTTTATCTGTTATCCAGATCCTTGCCTGGCTTGGTATTTCCCTAGACTTGGGGAGTGTCACCAGCTATTAAGGTTGTAATATGCTTAATGTAAGTCATGTTGTGATGACGTGACTCTTGTGTTTGTGTGTGTGTGTCTGAGTTTACCCCTATACTGCTGTGTGCTTGTGTATGCATGTCCACGTTTGTTAATGCAATTGTGTATTGTTTTGTCTCGGTGCGTACAGAATGTATAGTCCACTATCGTGCGTATGAGTAATCTCCATATCTCTCACTCATAAGGGCCAGTATCCTGTGGTGTGGTGGCGCTTTTCCGGTTGTGTGGTTGCGAGAGGGTGTGTGTGTGTGTGTGTGTGTGTGTGTGCTCGCTCACGGTGTGGGTCTATCAGTTGTGTGTCTTCCAGTGTGAGGATATGGTGGTCGCTCTGCCAGGCCGCCCGGCGTTGTGGAAGTAAACATTCAAGCCGTTCGCTCGAGGCTCGGGGATGTTTGCGCGTGAGTGCCGATGACTTTGCTGTATAAGGAAAGACGTGTGAGAGTTGTGAGCGTCGGAACCGCAAGGAAGTGCCAGTCAAGACTTAATTCATCACACGATCATGGCCGAGACGGTCTTGCGTGGCGATTTCGAACAGAATTTGGTCAAGTTTACGCTAGCCGTGAACAGGGGTAGCAGACGATGCTACGAGGAGGCCTTTAGCCTACTGTACCAGGCATGGGGACGTGGGAGGAGTTACGAGTCGCTACAGGACTTCTGCGTTCACGCCCTGGGCTGGAGGAGAGAGGTCGTGGTCAGCTTGCTCTGTGAAGCACAGCTCGGGTTCGTAGACGCCCCCGGTGTGAGGTGTGTCACGCACAAGCCCGACGACTCGAGTACGCCCAGTTCGCCCGCAGGTGTCGCTGCTACGTCCGGTGTCCCTCAGGAACCAGAGGGTCCGCGCGAGGACGCGACGCTCGTCTACGGAGGCTGCCACCTGATCAAGTCAGGCAGAAGGAGCACACGGAGGGAACGGCCATCGCGGAAGAGACCCGCGAGGACGGACGTCGCCGTAAGGCCGCTGTCCCTGATGGAGGCCGACCGCGTCCCTCACGCGGCGCAAGATTCCCCAAGCGAGGTCTCGGACGACCCAGATCATCAAACACAGGCTCCTGTCCACACGGCTAGATTTACGGTCGTGCCGATCCCCGAACACTGCCCCTTTCCAGGAGGTTGCAGTCGTGTTGCACCATCAGACATGGAAGTCGTCCGTGTTGCACCATCGGAGCAGAAGGCTGTATATTCACCACCACATGAGGGAGAGATCGCTAGCGTTGCGCCATCAGCGCAAACCACCGGTCGAGTTGCACCCTCGGGAAAAGAGGGCTGCTGTCTTGTGCCGTCTGCACAAGGGGTTGTTGCCCATATCACGCCATCGTCAGGACGAGAGGCCGACCACGCTGCGGTATCAGGGCAAGAAATCCAGAGTGTGTCGTCAAAGGCAGTGGACACCAATCATGCACCATCAGAACAAGCTGCCACAAATTCTGCACCTTCAGAACAAGCTGCCACTAATTCTGCACCATCAGAACAAGCTGCCACCAATTCTGCACCATCAGAACAAGCTGTCACCATTTCTGCACCATCAGAACAAGCTGCCACTAATTCTGCACCATCAGAACAAGCTGCCACTAATTCTGCACCATCAGAACAAGCTGCCACCAATTCTGCACCATCAGAACAAGCTGGGACTAATTCTGCACCATCAGAACAAGCTGCCGCCAATTCTGCACCATCAGAACAAGCTCTCACCAATTCTGCACTATCAGAAGAAGTTTCCAACGATTCTATACCATCAGAACAAGCTGTTACTCTACCTGCACCATCAGAACAAGCTGTCACTCTACCTGCACCATCAAAACACTCTGCCACTCATTCTGCACCATCAGAACAAGCTGCCACTAATTCTGCAACATCAGAAGAAGCCCCCACCAATTCTGCACCATCAGAACAAGCTTCCACCACTTCGGCTGAATCAGAACAAGCTACCACCAATACTGCACCCTCAGAACAAGCTGTCACTCTACCTGCACCGTCAGAACTCTCTGCCAGTCATTCTGCGCCATCAGAACAAACTACCATTAGTTCTGCACCATCAGAACAAGCTGCCACTAATTCTGCACCATCAGAACAAGCTGCCACCAAGTCTGCACCATCAGAACAAGCTGCCATTAAGTCTGCACCGTCAGAACAAGCTGCCACTACGTCTGTACCATCAGAACAAGCTGTGACTGATTCTACACCATCAGAACAAGCTGCCACTCCTTTTGCACCATCAAAGCAAGCTCCCACCAATTCTGCACCATCAGAAGGAGCTCCCACCAATTCGGCACAATCAGAACAAGCTATCACCAATTCTGCACCATCAGAACAAGCTACCACCAATTCTGCACCATCAGAACAAGCTGCCACTCATTCTGCACCATCAGAACAAGCTGGGACTAATTCTGCACCATCAGAACAAGCTGAGGAGGCTTTACCGTCAGCAAAAGTTGTCCAGATTGCACCATCGAAACAGCAAGCCAACTTTATTGCTGGATCAGAAGAAAGCGTAGACCGTGGGAAACCATCAGCACAGGAGGTAGACATTGTTGCACGATCAGAGCAGAGGGATAATGTAATTGCTCTGTCACCAGAGGCCGCAGGCGTTGCACAGCCACAACACGAATCAGACGTTGTTTTAACACCAGAAAGGGATGACAGTGTTTTGCCACCACCAGAAAGGGTTGACAGTGTAATACCATCAACAGAAAGGGTTGACAGTGTTTTGCCACCACCGGAAAGGGTTGACAGTGTGTTGCCACCACCAGAAAGGGTTGACAGCGTTTTGCCACCACCAGAAGGGGTTGACAGTGTAATACTGTCAACAGAAAGGGCTGACAATGTTTTGCCACCAACAGAAAGAGCTGATAGTGTTTTAGCATCGACTGAAAGTGTTGACAATGTTTTACCCTCAACAGAAAGTGTTGACAATGTTTTGCCACCAATAGAAAGGGCTAACAGTGTTTTGCCATCAACAGATAAGGTTTACAGTGTTTTACCACCAACGGAAACGGTTGACAGTGTATTATCACCAGTGCACGTGGTGAAGCTCACCGTGTCATTATCACAAAACGCAGACAGCGCTGCACAATCAACAGAGAACGTGGTCGACGGCTTGGCGCTACCAGAACAAAGAGCCGACAGTGTTTCATTAAGACAAGAGGCCGCATGGAGCGAGCCGTCAGAAGCCAAGTGTAGCAGTGTTGGTTCATCAGCAGAGGAGGTTAACAGTGTTATACTGCCAGCGGAGGACGCGGACGTGGGTGTATCGCCACCACAAGAGGTGAGGCTCTCAAGCGTTATCGTAGAAGCCCGACAAGCACTGAAGGATCCTAGCGGGTGCCCTCTCGGCAACTTCCACATCCCCGACTCTCGCCAAGACGGTTTGCTGAGTTCCGAGCTCGACCCGAAACAGCTGCCCGAGAGGGTGCTTGTCCTGCTACTCACAGAGGTCTTTTCACAGCTTTCAGGCAGAGTCCGACGTCTCGTCGAACGGCTGCAACGTCTCTCCTTCGTCGTCTGCTTCCGCGACTTGGAGTTCGATGACGAATACCTCGCCTTGAGACTTCGGGATCTCAGTAACACACTGAGCGAGCTGATGTCAATCGTTTTTCAGTGTTGCAAAGACGTGGCTGCCAAGCACATCAAGGAGAAGGCAGATAAGCTGCGCGTCTCGAAGCAGAGGCTCAGACGCGCCCAAAAGGACTACGAAGACCACCTCGAAAAGGTGTTCAAAACGCGGGAAGAACTCCAAGACGCGGAGAGGGACCTGAAAGAAGCTAAGCTGAAAAACAACAAAGTTTTCAAGGTTTACTCCAGATCACAAAGCAAAGAGTCAGAGGAAACAGAGACGGTTGCCAGCACAGACATTTGTGCAGGGGCGGGGCATAACTATTCCCGGGGAACCATTGGCAACAGTGCTGTGCCCCACGTCACAGACCACGCAGATTCTGGGAACTTTTCATTGGCTGACGAACTGCATGGGCGTGGCAGTGTACTAAACGGCCAGGACGGTGGTGCCCCAGACGCCGACGACAGTCTCCTGGTGAGCGTCATAAAAGAATTTGCCGCGATCGAAACTAGGCACAGCGGTGAGGGGGAGATCGACAGTATGCTAGAGAAGTTGTTGAGGAATACGTACGACTCTGTTATCTCAACCAAGAAGGAAATGCGGAATAGATTAGACTCGAATGTTTCTGCCGAACAGGATGCCATTGCGAAGCAGGACGTTCTCAACGAAAGGCAGGCTGTGACGAACAAAGTTTCCAGGGAGTTGAAGAGGCTCCGCAGGGACCACAAAGCTCTGCAGGAGGATGAGAGTGGCGTCATATATCGCATATCCAACGACATCGAGACGATAAGGCTGATGGAATTGGACGAGGGGGCTCAACTTGAGGGACAACGTATTGTGCAGCTGCTGAGAGAGGCAAGGTTTGGCAGGCTCCTGACGGAGTCTAGGCAGGAGGTGGCCTCCCATGCTTCGAACTTGAAGGTCCTGGACTTAGGGGAGTGGCTGATGAGGAGACGTTACGTAATGACGGGAGTGAGTCGGCTCTACTCACGCGTGAGAGTTTGTAACACCGAGGAGACTGTTGACATCACAGACATTCTCGGAATTGGCGAGGAAAACCCGTCTGTGGTTGTTCTCTCTGGCCCGAAAGGGAGTGGGAAGTCTTGCGTTTGCCACTACCTCTTGCATCTGTGGAAATCCAAAGAGTGCCTCCTGTACTCGAAGCTCCACGAGTTTGATCTGGTGGTGTACTGCACGATGAGTAGCATAGCCGCTTCTGGATCCTGGAAACAGTACCTGAGGGAGCACGTCTTTTTCGTCACGCTCAATGACTTCCCAGACTTAGACATTCACGACGTACTTAAAACAGCCACGATTCTCTTTCTCGTGGATGTTGGAACTCCGACACCTACAGGTAGCAGGATTTTGAGCGATATTTTCACCAGTCTCAGAGGCAATCGAATCGTCATCACGGCTCGCTCTGGAACCGAAAGTACCTTTGTGGAAATGGCCAAAGGTCACAACCTGAGCTGTTTTCAGACTGAGCTGTGCCCTATGACTCCCGAGGCCATTAAATCCTACTCGTCTCAACTTGTGTCTCTGGTTGAGCAAGAGGAAACTGCTGCCGAAGTTAAAGTGAACAAGTTCGCCGATTTAATCGGTTCCATGAAGACGACTAAGACTTTATTGTACCCCCTGCCTGTGGCTTATCTCCTGTACCTGTGGCGCTTTGACCCGGGACATACCCTGATGTCGACCACTGTCTCTCGCTTGTTCTCTCAAATAGTCATGGCGTGTCAGCTCACCATGGCGAAGGCGATTGAGGGCGACAAAGCTGCTGCCAGAGCGAAGGTGGAGCGCTACACGGAAGAGCTGTATAGGACCGCGTGGAGTCGCCTCACCCAGCAGAGCTGGCCGCAAGATGACCTGGTGCTGCTTGAGCCTGGTCATCGTCTCTTACAGGACCCGATGTTTTTTGGTGCCTTTAGTCCTCTGGTCGTGACGAGGGAGGAAGCTGATGGACAGTGGCTAGGGAATCTCCCTCATCCCTCGGTTGCTGATGTCCTATGCGGATTTTTCCTGACCAACCAGAGGCTATCTCGTGCTAAAGGTTCATCTCTGCTCCGACGGCGCGAGAAGCTGGATAAATACTGCGTGCCGGAAGTCCAGAGGTTCAGATACGGACTTCCACACGCCGCCGGCGCTCTCGTCTACAACAAACACAGTCTGGAAGATGCCAAGGAAATCGCCACCCTCTACTTCAAGTCGTTATCGGAAGACCGAGACATGGTGTCGTGGTTGGAGCTGCTCAGGGAATGCGACTTCCTCTCGAACATGTGTTCCGCAGTGTCAGGTGTCCTGTCCCGCTACACTTCCTGGACAGCCACCCAGTATAACCAGCAGACCAATTGTGCTGTTGCGGACTTGATCGGGAAAGGCGCGTACCAGCCACAGCTGGTGATTGTTTCGGAGACATTGCAGGGAAGAGAGTGTGCCTGCGGCGTGGACTGTATCGTCCGCGCTCTCTCCACCTGCACCTCCACGCTAGTCCATCTCCGCCAGGAGTCTCAGTTCTACGCCTGGGGAGAGGACGTCACCTGCGACTCGCTGGTGGTACCCTTGCAGCCTCCCGGCACGTTACAAGAATTCTGGGGCCATCTTGGCGTGGAGGGAGCCATGGCTCTGCGTCATAGCCACCACTTGGAGGAGCTGAACGTCCGTATTTCATCGTGCGATGCCCTGTCCGCCCTGGTGCACAGCATGGGCCACATCCGACGCAGCCTCCGGTACCTCTACCTCCGACTGGACATTGTCCCCTCCACTCCTGTCTCCAGCTTCGAGCCGCTGCGCTTCAGAGGAAAGAATCTCTGGTTAAGGATGAGAGGCATCAGCGATTCCTCAGTGGGCTGGGTGAGGGACGTTACTAAGAGACTTAGTAGCTGGTACACGGAGATACTGCTGGAGGAGAGCGGCCTCTCGCCTTCAGCTCTTCAATCCCTCAAGGAGAGTTGGCCCCACACGCCCGTGCATATCTCGGGCTAAATCTCCCTTAATCTCATAATTGTCGCTTGTGTACCGTGAAGTTTGCTTGATTATATGGATGTTTTTAGACGTAATATATTTGTATTATGTTGTGTACCAGATTATAACCGCAATTTGCACGAGTACCGTTCATGTGAAATATCTGTAATGAAATTTATCTTTTGATTACCTATATCGTACTTATACAGAGTACTGTTGAAATACTCAGTCCCTAAATATAAGACTTTACCCTGAAATACACGGCGTCAGAATACAACCTTACTTTGGAGATGAAATGCCCGCCCTTTGAAGTATATATGTACGGGAAATACACGAATATACAGCGTGTGGCTGACAGCTTTAGAGACTGAAGTACACAGCGTGAAAGCATTTGGAGGATTATAGCAACCAGCACTGGCGACACCCACGCCTTCATTCTTCTGCATCAGCAAGCTGAAATGTACAACCTTGAGCAATGTCAAAGGAGCGCGCGCGTATGGCTCGCGCTGATGACCTGTCCGTATATACAACTTGATGTACTACTTTAGGTACGTAAACCTGCGCGAGTTACAAGATCTGCAGCCAGCACCAGTGTCTCGCCCATCTATCCTCAGTTGTACAACCAGCGGTAGTCCTGTAGTATAAACATCATACATCATTCAATGAAGAATTTCACCAGCATGACCGTGGTGTACGACTACAACATCGGGATGTGCAAGACCCCACGGAAACGCTCTCTTTGTACATCGTATACACCAATAACCGAAGTATTTGGGCTTGAGATATACTCTCTGCAAGAGTTCCTTTCACCCTGCAAACTCCTCCAGTGGCTGAAATACACAAGTCCGCATTAGTGACCCAGTGATACTGCCTACTTTAGTGAATACTGTTTACAGAATACGTGCTGCCTGTGGTTGCTGCATCAGGACAACTGGGTCTGTTACTTTAAAGCAGGTACGCTGCTAAGTCTCTGGTTTTATTGTAGTTCATA
>JAUUEF010024736.1:0-16713 GCA_032361405.1 Panulirus homarus | reverse complement strand
GTTGAGAGAGCAGAAAAGGGTGTATTGAAATGTTTGATCATATGGAGAGATGCTGACCAACAGAAGAATTGGTCAGGGGTAAATGAGACCCGTACCCCCTGACCCACGGGGCAGATGGTGTGCTCCGTGGAGCTGCTGGTGAGAGAGAGAGAGAGAGAGAGAGAGAGAGAGAGAGAGAGAGAGAGAGAGAGAGAGGGTTGTGGTGGGCCAGTCTAGCCCACCAGGATTATTTTCGGTCGTAAACACGATCTGGTATGTCCTTTTTCCTTCTCTTTTTGTTCCCGTCTTTTGTCGTGTTCTACATGTGCGGTGTTGTGATGCATTGTTTAGCGAGAGACTTTTGTTCAAAGGAATTTGTTTCAAGTCGTCCACGGAATAACCCGAGCTTTCCCGAAAATAGTCTGGTGTTGGCAGTTAACTTGTAGTATCACAGGACTGGGGTTTTGTACGCTATTTGTATTATAGGACACATTGTGACCAGCAAGGCAACCATCACATAAGGACACTCGGTAATTTCTGGCATCTATCTGTATATCATTCTATTTTTTCCTTGAGCCCTGAGGATTGAAGAAAAAAAGAACACACATATTTAGACATCCCATAAATGGTAAATTGGAGAGTGTGTGTTGTCTGCCTCAAAAAGTTAATGGCATGTTTGAAGTCGTTCGCTAAGAGACGGAGAACCATCCAGGAAGGAGTTAAGAATGTCACTAATGACGTGTGTGCGTCTGCGCGGTTCAGAACTTTCGGCCTTGGCCATTTTGGGTGAGGTAAGCATTCATGGACAATCAGCGTGCATTCAGTAGGGCATGATTACTGAAGCCTCAGCGCCTCAAGGTCACGCGCTTCGAGTTGGTGTTACCGGGAGGTTCGAAGCATTTGCATGATGGCGAATGTTTTATCCGATATGTTAGATAACATAACTCTGGAGCATCACAAAGGTATGGCTGTCAATAGAACATACACACTGAACAGTAAACGGTATAAAGCCAGAGTATGTAATATAACCAAGTATTTCACTTCACACACCAACTGAAGGATTAATTAAGACGGTCCGAAACATGAGACCGAACCACCCACCCCATGCAAGTGTTTACACTGCTTCAGTGACTCAAGGTCATGGTATGGAACTCCTCTCATCCCTCACTCTCCGGAATCGACTCCGAGAATAGAACATGGGTGATGAATAGATAATAGGAATACGTGATTCATTTTTTTTTTTTTTTTTTTATATACTGTTAAGAGGTACCAGCTGAGATTTGTATGGCAGTTCTTGGGAACAAACACATCGCTGATAACGAAACACACACACACACACACACACACAAGCAAATATACAGACACAAAACTCACTCTGCGTAAAATAGCAGTAGTCGTCACAAATGTTAATTACGCACACATACACACCTAGTGTAAGGTGTGTGTGTGTGTGTGTGTGTGTGTGTGTGTGTGTGTGTGTGAACTTGAGACAGGTTATATGTTCAAGGGTTAAAAGACAGAGGAACTGTGAAAAATGTCTCCTCGTTACACCTGGGAAGTAATCGCCCCAGCCCACATACACCCACACGACCCCTCCCCAGACTGTAGAAATAGGCCATAGCGTACATAAATACCGAGAACATGAAAACTTAAGGCACGAAAGCAACATACGATCCTGCACGGTTGTGAGAATCTCCTGGAAGTATAAGAACTTAAGTGACGCATTTCAGGTCGCTTTGGTTAATAGTCAGGGACACGAATACATATATAGATACAAATACTTGGAAAATATACTTGGAAAATAGAAATACAAGTGCATTTAAGCAACACAATGTCCTACATGGCTATGAGAATCTTGAAACATTTGGGGAGAGTAGAGAGACATTCCCAGAAAGCCTCGGTTTATGTAAGGGAATACAAAGCAGTGTAAATAGTGACATACCAGCGGGGACCTTCCAGGGATGTTTGTGGCAGTAGAGATCAGACACAGAAGAATACTTGGGAGACTTTAGATCTTTGGAGTCGTAAATAAAGTCACTCGTGGGCTCGGAAGCTAATAAATACTTGTCGTGTTTTTGTAACATGTTTGCGATGGTCTTTTCAGTTGCTGTTATCGGTAATTTAGTCCATGGAATCCCGATGAAGTTATGAAATGTACTTTGCCTCATTCGAGGATAAAACCTTTGCCCACATGATTGTATCCATTACTACAGCTGAAATTAGTCTATTCTAGCCTTCAGTAGTTCGCTTCGCTTATGATCCCAGTCAAATCACCCCTTAACCATTCCTTTCCAAAGATAAGTTATTCAAAGTGAGTTGGTTTCTTCTATGGGCACCAAGAGCCTCAGATGTGACAGATCTCTGAAAACTTCGAGGTTAGGTTCACTTGTGACATATGCAACGCTCCCCCAACATTTGTAGCATAATTGTCATCTGCTTTCCCCCCTCGCTAGATTCGGTTTGTTTAGTAAGTTGCTTGTTCTGCTAAAGAAGAGCGTGAAATATTTGTCTATTGATAGATGATCAAGATATTCCGTCTCAGAAATATGTATGCGTTTGTGTTTAACAATTGCGGTGAACTGAAGGAACTGTACACTAACGCAAGACTGATTGATACCAAGGAGGTAGAATTTGAAGACCGTGTCGAAGAAGCGAAGACATATGCGATTAATCTAATCACTTAGGGTTTAGCGAGTTGCTCCAGTCACCAGCCAACTTAGAGGGTAACGTAGATGTGGCTAGACCAGCGAGTGACTCGCTAAGTACGTCAGTGTGTGGGAACCCTCAGCCTTCGCTACGTTTTTCTGGACAGGGAGTGAGTGTGATTTACGCCTTAGTGATCCGCCGATGTGTATGCCTAAGGCTCCAGCGCCAGCATGAGACGTTGTATTGTACAATACTGTTGGTGTTTGCCACAAGCTGGAGTTTTTTTGTGTGTTTTTTTATTAGATACAGCAACGACAGAATGTGCCCAACCGGCCCACTGAAGTTATGTCCTTGTTTACTGACCGAGTCGAGACCGACATGAAAGCATTCCAGACAAGTGCAGTAGTTCAGTGGTTTACTTATTAACATATATTGTGAGGGAGGTCTTGTCGGATTCCTGGTATCCATTAGTTTACTTCAGTTCGCGCCTCACTGTAGACACCCCTACTGGAAGGTCTGTACGACCCGTCGCTGGTCACTGATTCGGTTCGGGAAAGAGTATACCATCCTCCTGCAGGAGCCGCACTGAGATGCGACGCCTTCGTCAAGTGGTGCGGGAGTGAGTGCGTGTCATCCCAGCGATGCAGCCTCACAGATACTGACATGACGTGAGTAGCAAGGAGGCGAGAGCTTCCAGCGCAGTGAGACGACACCTGAAAATGAAGGGGGAACGACAGCTAAAAGTGTAGGAAGACGACAGCAGAGGGTAGAGTTGAGGTGATGCCAGACAGTGACGCTTGTGATGAAAATCAAATCCGTATCACATGAGCCAGTGGACAAACTACTGCCCTCACTGGTCCACACCCGCCCGCTCACCTGGAAAGCCACGGGCCGTGATGGGGGGGAATTAACCCATCTGCTACTCCCTGTCCCTCCATTATGGCCGACTGGCGTCATCCTTTGATCTCACACTTTTCATTGGCCCTCAGACCCGAGTGGGAAATGCATCGACTTCACACCTCAGCTGCCTCCATAGAAACGAATATTGATAAAACTGGGGATCCAATTACCTGCTGGGAATATAGAATCATCAACACTCGGTCCCAGATGGTCAGCCTGATGAACTGGGATCGGGGGAAGTGATCTCTGCACAAACGCGGATGTACTGTAGATAGTGTTACCGGACTCCGCTTGCTCATGGTTACACCGCGAGTGAAAAGTCACCTTTAGCGAGGCTGTATCACAGACAGTACAGACTGGGCAAAGAACTTCTCACTCATTACAAAGGAGTCGACATTTCCCTGTTACTGGAAGTACAGCAGACTTGGGCTGCAAAAGCCTTTAGTTTCTAAAGACTTTTGCAGCCCAAGTTTAGAAAGATGCTGGGTAACACCAGCACTTTCATAAAAACTGGTCCTAGCGTCATTATAAATAGGATATAATCTGCGCGCGCAAATGTTTTGTTACTATGTAACCTGTAACCTCGTTTTGTATTATGATGCAATGCATGTGGTATGCTTGTTCATGACTGGCTGGGAGAACAGAAGTGGGTGAGGCTCGTTTCAAACCAGTTTTGAACTGAAGAAAAAAAAAAAGTTGGCGAAATAGTGTTGTCTTCACGCATGAGTGATCAAAGTAGCCATCAGGCTGCTTCTCAGGGTCAGGGTCGAGCTGGTGTGTGAATGGTCTTTCAATTTAACGATGTGTATTAAACGGTTTTCTGCTCTCATGGTAGAAAGACGAAATGACTGTGGCGGATAGGTACACATTGACGCCAGAGGTTGACAGGAGGGATGAATACGATCGATACGATGAAATCTGGCCATGACAAGAGATGGGGACAGGTGCGCAGTAGTCAATAGCAGATACGGTGTTGAAAGGGTGTTGGACTGCAAGTTATAAGACCAGCGCCAGGTAGTAACGCTATCATTGTGATTAAGAACTGTTAGTCTATTGTGGAGAACAGACTTTGACAGCAGAAACTTGAGTGTGGTGGAGACGGAGTTTCATTTCATTTCAGCTGCAAGAGCGACGGATTCAGGGTGCACTTTTACCCATACTGTGGGCTGGTGGGACAAAAGAATATACAGCGCACAAAAGGTCCAGGGACTGGGCTTCAGTGACTGAGTTACATTACAATTTACAAATTAAGAAAAATATTAACACGTTGAGCATCAATGAATGAATTATTCAGCAATTTGCATGGTACGTGTAATGTATTATAATCCATCATGGATAATTTGGATATACATGTCATGCTTCAGATAACATTAGTTATGCCGAAGGATGTTTCGTGTAGTCAGTAAGTGCAAAGAATCACTCGGAAAGATACTAGGAGCTTTAAACAAGATTATGGGACAAAATGGTACACTGGATCGTGGTTGCCCAGTGATTGACCCACTCTCTGTTCTTGGTAAAATTCAAAAGTTTGTGCTACACAAACACTACCAGGAGCATCAGTGGTTTATTGTAGTGACCCATCAGTATATATAATTCATGAGGAATACTTGGAGACTTCATTTCAGGTAGTAACGAGTAGGGATTTTCGGAGGTTAGAAACATTGATATCAGAGGAGTTTCTCGTGATGCAGGATAATGCTTTTGATTTCTAACATGAAGTTCACTAACGAGTTCAGTACATTGAGGCCAATAGCAGGTGCAGTAAGCCATCCAGATGAATGTCTTCCATTTGAGGTTTGAAATGCTTCCTTGCATGGATAGAAATGATTGTTTCGAATATCCCGCTTCAAGAGAGGAAGATTGAACTTAGGTTTTCTCTGGTACTAGGATGATTATTGCGGTCTTTGTGCATGCGAACCGAAGTGGATGACCGAGTGCAGCCCTTGTGTCGTGTGAATGAGCGAATCTGTGTGCGTATGAATGGTGCTCTGTAGTGGTACGAATGCGAGGTGCTTGTTTGAGTGATTAGGTATGGATGACGAAGTCTCATGTTGGCTTGTTACTGTGACGGTTCGGAATGTATCCTGCAGCCCTACTGTGCAGGCTTCCCAATTAGATGTACCTGTCAAAGCCTTTGTTTCCCGGGCCTTCAGACTTCATAAAACATTGTAACATGACGCAACGATTGTGACGTATTGTTTCTCGTCTACTGAAGGGCGTTATCGAAACTGAGATGTAGCACCTGGAACAGCTGACAGCGCTCTTGATGGAGCTTGCTTAGCGAGTGCAGGTATTGCATCAGAAGGAAGAGCGCTCGGGCCAAATTGATAGTGTTGCGACCACTAGTGACGCCTCTGCCAGAACAGCGGTGCGCCACCACAGGCAGTCTCCGTTAGCGCTACCCCCACCTGTCGTTCTCAGCTGTAAACTTAGAATTCTAAGGTTGGCGCCACCGAATTGGGATACGAGAGGCTGACGAAGATTCCCCTCGCTGCGGTCGGCAGAGCAGATTGCATCCTTGACATCTTTCCTGGACGAGTGGATATTAATCCTGTAGTACGGAATTAGTGTAACCGATGTCGTGGACAGGAGGGCTTTCATCTTTAGAGTTCAGTTACAGGGTGAAACATCTGACGATCTATTGTTTAAACAACCGCTTAAGAGACATGATTATGATAGGGTCTGTCGATGACGAAGCATGAGCAACCTTACTTGAAAAGAAATTTAAAGGTACAAGGTGCCATTAACATGTCGAGATTTCGAAAATTCTAAAATGAACAGTGAAGTGATTCAAGGCTCTGAGTCATAAGTTATAAGTCCCAAAACGAACTAAACTGAATCTAGTTATGGTTTAAGTGTGGTAAGGATCGCCACAAAGACATGAACTTCAACTGTGGGGAGAGGCCATTTTGCATTGGTGCGTACAAAATGAGTGGGCCTCACGAGATGGTTTCGAAGCGGCCTTTGAAACTTCCTAAAGTGAGGTGCGAGGTCCAAGCTTGAGTACCAGGCTGTTACCAACCACCTCGTAGGTGTGTGTGCCAACAATGTGTCGGCACCTCGTCGGGTCCAGCGCCGGGTGTGGTCAGCACCACCCGCCTTGCGGTCTGTGAGACACACTTGTCGCCCGACTATGGGCCCAAGGTCGTAGGGTATGATAAGGCTGAGTCCTGAGTATTTAACCTGGAGCACCCAGGAAGCACTGGTCTCTTCGTTGCAGGTCTTTAGACACACTCCTGCGACACACTCGTGCTTGGTGACGGCCTCGTCATGCCTAGAGCTAGGAGACTCAAAAACGGTTGTCATTTGTCGAGGAGGTGAAGGGAGCCCTGCATAACTGCGATCTACATGGACCTTAACGCGGTAGTGGGGTTTGTGTGGAGTAGTCGTGGTTTGACCTATGGCAGCGGGGATTTTCCCTTCCCTGGTAGGTTTAACCATGCTTCAAAGGTCAAGCTTAAGCTTTCGGATGAACGCATGTAGGCTGTTTTCTCTGCTATACTTCTCGTTCTTCTTGGTTTATCAAGACTGGAACTGGTCATTTTCAGTTGAAATGAATTTTTAAGATAGAATATTCTAAGCTGTATTAAGAGCGCTGAATAGTCTTCGATGCTCCAGTGCTTGGCTTATGAGCCTAAATTTTATAATCAAACCCTACTTAGCCGGTTTGAATCCAATGCGCTTGGGATCCTGTCAGACGATTTTCCTGCTCAGATCCGGTCTGTTAGGCTGTGAGAGTCGATGGTGGGTCAAGGCAGCCCAGAGCAAGCCGTAACGTCTTCCCGCACCATCACTTTGTTGGTATGCGGAAATCAAGGTACAACCGGATGACTTGCTTGGAAGGGAAATCATCGAGAAGGTGGAGTGCCCTACAGCATGGTGCTATCCTCTTGTCCTAGTAGTGAAGAAACTGTTTTTGATTAGAGGTTGAGACGACCTTGTACGCCTTTATCGTTACCTCTGAAGGCCCACATGCCTAATGCGATCCTCTTCATGACGCCGCAACTTCCATAGGGTCGGGAGCAAGAAGGCTCACCGTCTTTGGCTTAAAGATGTTTTTTCAAATTGAAACTAACTAGAACCAGGATTTTGCATGCTTCATAACGCCCTGTGGACGACGGCGTAGAGCACAACCCAAGTAGCGACCATGCCATGGGAGACGTTCTTCACACAGTCATGGTAGATGACATCTTGGCTTAACAACAGTACCTACAGAGCCCATCTGGCCCACGTTACCATCATACAGTGCTGTAACCAGTTTGGCATCACGCTAACGGCCGAGAAATCGTGGTTTCTAAGAATCTGAATTGACTTGCAGCGGCTACACCATCTCGCGCCACGGTTACAACGCGAATGTTCGGGACGAAAGCAATCGCTGATGTCCCGAGGCCACAGAACATCGCCGCCCTTTAATCGTTTATAGTCCTCGCAAATCAGCTTCACAGCTCGCTGGCAGAAGGCCGCTTCTCACGGCATTCCTGACGCACTGTCCCATGGACGTGGAGCTCCTCCAAGCCGCTGTAGTGTCTGTCCTGGACGCTGTCTGGCACCTCTCAAGGATCAAACAATATTTTTTGAGAGCTGCTGCGACACGGGACGAGGAGTACACCATCTTGAGGGAAGTGATCATCGGCGGTCGGCGGGTTACCTGAGCATCAACACGACTTGGAATATCTTTTACTGCTGTACAGGGGCCCCCGACAGCCTAGCTGCCCTTGACGACCACCTCGTTGAACACAAGCAAGTAGAGTCTTACACTGAAAACGACAAGCCTTTTAGGATAAGTTTAAACAAACCTTGCAAGGAATAGCACAACACATTAGCAAGATACCTGAATTTCTCACTGTATCCTCTCTGCATCTAGTCGGTCAATCTTACCGTATGAAAGACGTGTAATAAACCAGTTTTGTAACGGTGAATGTAATGAATATCTGCCTGTTGTGGTATGACAAAGATCTTGTAATTCTTTTGTGCTATGGCTCGCAAGGTGTGCATGGGGTGCACATTAATTGGCAGGCGATATCAGCATAAATGAAATCAACTGTGTACGGCCCAAGGCTGGTTATACCCCATAGCCTAAGACTAGAAAATCTGGCGTGGCAAAGCAACGGTAACTGCATTTTGAAAGTCTACCGTACGTGTTCCCAGTGCCGTTAGCTTCTCCCTCTGCAGGAGAATGAGCCGTTGTGGCAGGACGATGACCCTTCAAGTCAAGGTTTTGAATATGTTGAGGCTGCTTCCGTGTGGTGGGCCGTACCCTCCTAGTGTACGTCAGTCGCAAGTCCGTGTGGTCGCATGTGTCATGCTCGCGGACGGCGCCGGCAGCTCATCTTGTCAGTGTCCTGCGGTCTCTGTTCGCGGAAACTGGCATGACCATTGTCATGGGAAGCGACGGATTCAACAGTTCACATCGTTATACGTTACCCCGTTTCTTAGGTCTGTGTAGGGTGCAGGCACCGTGTGACCACGTTTTACAAACCTCGGGCCAACAGAACACGCTTGAACTGTTGTCAAAGCAACGAGGAAGCTGATCTACAACAAGGGCACACCCGGATGAGGACGACTTTGCTCGTAGTTTGTTGTGGATTACGTCCCGCACTGAGGGGAGGTCGACAGCGCAGATGCTTTTAGCCCACCACGTGAGGCCGGTGGTACATGCACATCATGACTCGTTTGTTTCAGTGGTAATGTGCTACAGATGAATGCGACTCCATTGATGACCACCTCAGAAGACAGGCGAAGGCACGGCATTTCTCCAAAGTGCGAGAGCTAACCCAGTCTGCACCTCGCCTCATGGTGACGGGCAGTACCACACGACTAGTCACTGGGGACACATGGGTGTTATCGTAGGTATTGGATCTCGCCGGGACAACCTCAAGGAGGGTAGCGGCCTCGTACTATGCAAGAACGGGAAGTTCCTTCGTTTCCATAGACTGATGGTGTCAGGGAGCGCCGTGAAATCTACGCCAGAGGCAAACTCCAGCGGCACCCGACAAAAACTAGCGCCCTGCTCCACTGCCTCCGCCGCGCACAAGTCTGGATTGATCCCCGGCAAGTCTCTTGTGCAGCCCATGCTTATCCTGTGAGCTGTATCGTCTGGAGGAGCGTCCAGGCCCGCCGCTTTCGCGCCTTAGTGGCCACCATTGATGATGTTATGGTGGATGGCGGTCGGTGGTATTTTCACCGCGACAAATAGCAAGAAACTTCACACATCATGAATTCTGAAGTCTGCCTCTGTCTTAACGGAGGTGTATGGGGTGTACGTGCGTGGGAACCCAGGTGGGTAAGCGAGTGCAGCCGTATTGTAGCGTGAATGACTGGCTCTGTGCGTGAGCTAGTGCTACTCTCGAGTGGTGTCAATGCGAATTGCCTCGCTTTATTGCGGTCAGTTACTTGTCCGAGGGGTTGGGTGTGGATAACATGGCGTGAAGTTTCATATTGGAGTGTTCACCTGCAATGGGTGAGCATGTATCCAGCCGTACCTCTGTACGGAATTGCTGAGTAAATGCACCTGTGAAGCCTGTTTCCTTAAGCCGTCGCAATGAATACATCATTGGAACAACTAAAACAACTTTAGTTAGTTCATTTTCAGATTGTGGACAGCCGAGAATGATTTATCGAAGCTTCCTTTTCTATTTTCTCGAGCCTTCCAAACCGGCGACGAGAAGGAAACTGTGATGAGTAGACAAGTGCTTATGGTGTGGACAAACATATGACGGTGGTAGTTAGACACTTGGCGGTGGAGGAGAAATGCGCAGTGGTTGGGGTGGGAGGACAGATATGTGGTGATCCAAGGTTAGAGGAAAGGTACTCGAGATAAGGGATAGACAATTCTTGTTCTGGGTAGAAACTATGATCGTGCAGAGACATGCGGTGACTGGTGGTAGAGTGGGAAAGAATATCATGGAAGGATAGTTACTTAGGGATATGGATGAAACATTTCGTGGTCAGGGGTTAGTTGTGCGTCAGTGCCAACAATCACGTTTGTGGACGGGACAAGTCACCTCACTGGCGTTTGTGGGATAGACAACTCGGGGTGTGTGATCAACGGGTGGCGATGTAGAGGAGATACCTAGTCTTAGGAAGGAAGACACGTGTTGGGAATGAACACCGCGTTAGGATAGATTTCTGAAGACCTAGGAGACACGCATCGTGGGTGGGGACACGCAGTGATAGAACGAAAACACGATACTGGCAACCATGTATGATTTAGGGAGAAAGGGAGGAGATGGGTATTGTGTTGGGGGAAAGTCTTTTAGTGACCCAATGTTACTTTAATGACGTCGCCATTAACCGTGACAGCCTCTGACCTCACAAGACCCTAATAATTCTTGGAAGAATGGGATTGGTGGACCATTCTATACATCTGCCCCTCCATTATTACTACCTGACACCTACATTCAGTGTTTCCGTTAGCGGATCAAAAGCTGCCGCTGTAATTATAGATGACCTGCTTCTTTCTATAAGAAGCGCCGCTCTTACGGACTTGACCTGTAGTCCACCACCAGGAGAAAGGTCAGAAGCATTCGACTTCGTCTCCAAGTCCTTTTAGGAATAACTAGTACTCGCATAATTGATCTTACCGCATCTGAAATACCCGGGTAATACCATAGCAATTAAGTCGGACAGTTGACTTGTCACTAAACAAGTGTACATCTCCGTTACCTGAAGTCTTGGCGATGTACTCCAGAGTTAAGCCGCCACTGGGGCATCTCCGTCGGTAGATGTCCCAACGCAACTCTTGACATCTGATCTTGCTGGCAGGTTTCATTGTGATGCCTCCGACGTCCACCTTCAGCAGGAATCGCATGGGACATCGGCTCCGTCCGTCACGAGCAGCAGCTGTAACAAGGGGCCTACGGCCACGCCCGCGGCACTCCTGCATCCTAGAGCCTCTTCAGGAGCCTCCTGCAACCCAGGCACTTAGGTAGTCGCCACACACTGCAGGAGCCTTCAGCTTCCCTATCACATCTTGGCAGTCGCCGCACACGCCAGGAGCCGCGATACGAGCCACATCCACGTTCTACAGAAGCTCCACGTAGACTCTGCAGCCACGCACTTCTCCCACGTGCTCCTGCTTCATCTGACTCCTACCAGCATCACAGGACCCCTGCCAAGCTTTCCTCGCATTACTCGAACCACCTTACCTTACCGCCTCTTCGCCATAATCCTGCACCTCCAGCAACCCATTGCCCTCTGTTACCTCATCTTATATATCCTATCCAATAAAGCGTTTGTTGTTGTCGTGTTTTCGTGCCCATTTCTGTTTACCCCACCAATAACTCCCTACCAGAACACCTGCTAGTCTCTAATGGAATGGAGGTAGACTGTTTTGGAGAGTCACTAGGTAGTAAGGTATTAGGGTATACAGTATAGTAGCGTGGTTGTCATGGGAGGAGGACGTCGGGATTAACATAATGTAGAATAAGATACGTTTAGTTAGTGGACAGAAATTATGGTTGAGAATGAATGTACTGTTGTTGGGGAGAAGCTCACAGTGGTGAGAATTAGACAAGACGATAGGTATAGGAACGTGAAGCTTCTGTATAAAAACCTGATGGTCCAGGATAGGTATGTGATAGGGTGGGGTACGCAACACACTCTCACACAGGTGCTGGTTAGGGATTGGCATGTATGTAGTAGGCAAGAAAAGACGAATAGTTGTCATTGATAAGTGATGGTTGGAAATGAGAGGCAGTTAAGGACAAATACCTCTTCGTCAGGAGGAAACTTGTCGGGGACTTACTCGTGGTGATTTTAGTCACGCTTGATGAACGGGGTGAAACACATAGCAGTTGAGGATAAGCACATAACAGACGGGGACACTGGCAGTTGAGACGATGCACTTATGTTGGACGAGATAAGACTTGTGATTGAAGAGTAACTGTTCGTGGTAGTCATTAGCAACCATACGTAGAGCAGCAGCACCATCAAGGATTCTGAAAGAAAAAAACAACACATGAAAACCTCTGTCGTTACTGAGGGAAGGAGGACAAGCCTAACAAACCGCTCGTTAGCATCTCCTCATCAAGGAGCACCAAGACTAAACCGTGAATGACTTTGCACCAGGAGATCTCCCACGTTACTCAGGTGGCTGTTTACTAATGAATAGTACAAGACAATTATGACCCATAATTGCTATCTGTAAGACATGAAAACTGGTCGTCAGGATTTGGGTTTTTAAGTAATCCCAAAGCCCACACGAAGTGGAAATCTATGAAGAATGGAATACATAATTAGCTCATGTATCACGAGTTAAAATACTCTGCTTATCGTGCAATTAATTTTGCACTAGATTCCTTAAGATGTAATGAGTTCTGTAACTAGAATATGCAGAAAATGTTAACTCGTGCGTTCATTCAAAGATGTCTTGCAAAAAAAAAAAAAGTTTCATTGCACGTGACGAATATCGATCTTCGCTTCTCATTTTGATTTAAATGTAATTTTGCAATAAACTTGTACCACTTCATTTGTGGATTTGCCTATTTTTCCTATATAAAAGACTGCTTTTGTCAAGAAGAAAAACTAGCGTGGTTTCTTGTTGTCTTTTCGGTTGTCTTTCAGTGGTGCGTTTCGGCGACTCGAGATAACTTGAATATCTACACATATTTGTATCGTTGATTCTGAGATTGACTAGTGGTACACAAGAGTAACTTTAAAGGCGACAGTAGGCTTAACTTTCTCTGGTTCTTCGTTTTCACTGCCGGATTCGTTTGAACACCCTGGGAAAATCTTAAACTGTATATGTCTGTGCGAGATTTTGCAGTAAATGTGGGTATTAACTTTGTCACTTCGTTGTTACCTTGTGAATACTGTAGACACTTTATCATTCGATATTGTTCATTCGGAAGATAATTGTGCAAAGCAATTGTAAAACAATGTGGTCCGCTTCTTATATAGATATATCTAGTCAGTGAGGCACTGCAGACGAAAAAACGTTGGCCAAATTTGAAAGTGAAAATTTACAAGCATGAACGAGAATGTATTTAAGACATTTGACTTTCCCTTGGGTGATATTTAACATTTTTCGCATTATTGAAAACTATCTCGTTCTGATTTATGTTATTCGTAGACTAATGTGAAGTAAAGAGTGCGGGAAAGACGAAAATATGCTTTTATCGTTCTCGTATCTTCAAAGCTCTACCCTCTTGCAAGTTATTCATGGTTTAGGGAGAAGAAAAATCAAATGAGCACAAATTACATTATACACTTTTTGATATATTCTCGTAAGTATACTGCCGGATGAAATGAGTTTTGTCAGTAATCTTAGGTTTAGTGCGTCATGGTTTTAAACGTCATTTTCACCAATTTTTCCAAGTTAGAATATATATATATATATGTGTGTGTGTGTAGACTGTGTGTGCCGGCAAAGCTGAGAAGCCGCCTTCACGAAGTTATGAGTCATATAGGGCAAACAAGTGTTACCGAACCACAATAATCTGAGTTTTGTCAATAATCTGATATTAAATAGGAGGCTTTAATCCTCATTTTTACCCATGTTTTTAACTTGGATATGTTTTGGATATGTATATGCAGGCAAAGCTGAGGGGTCGTTACAAACAGTATGTACAATGACTCGCTTAGGGAAGTGTTGCCATACCGCCGAAGTCTAAAACCAGAACGTTCTTTTAAGAAACGAGACGATACCTATGAATAGAAGACTTAAAAATATTAACGATGTGCGTGATGCCATGGAGAGCTGTATACCCAGGTTTACATCTAAAGAAATGGCTAGGGATTCGCACACCAAGCTTCCCTGTACTTCAGACTATTATTGGCAGCATTATGCTGTTGTGTACATGCGTATATGTTTAGAGTACAAAAATTTTTACAAGAGCAAATTATTTGAATGTCTGAACATTTGCTTTTATTCGTTTATCCAGTGAAATATTTCAAATTACGAAAGCAGTACTACGGCAATCCTTATAACAATCATCAACCAGTTCAGTGAAAACTGGTGCAATCAACAGAAACTTATCATTTCCAGGCTTTAACATGGTAACGATCATCGCCAAACGTGATATTTTGTAGAATGTGTCCATCCTACAGTACGCTTTCACAGCCCTCGTTTTATGTAATATGTGCTCTCCCTAGTGTTGAAACGCATCTAGACTATGTAGGTACACACACATACATTGACTTACACATGCGTTCATGTACGAGTTTGTAAGCGCATTTTTGTGTGTGGAGGTGGTGGGTGCTTTTAACAATGGCAATAAGTTTATGGTGAGCTCTCCTCAATAAGGAATAGTGTAATTAGCTACAGTTTGTAAGACCAGCGGCATAAGTGCCCGTCTATCATAAGTTCAGTAAACATCAGTTTTAAAGATAAACGAGCTAAAATGACATAGTAGTAGCAACGTCAATGAATGACAAATTGATCCTCAGGTTTGTGACGGATGATCAAATAAATTTACATTTTATAAATAGAATGAAATCTCCAAGCCAACCCAACCTCTTCAGAAGCACAAAAGCTTCATTCTCTGAATGCACGTCACCAGCGGATCCACGATGAAAGGATCCTGTTTCACCACACTTCTGTCAAGGACTGAGAAGCTTAAACTCGCACATACTGGGTGCTTATTTCACTTCACTTCACTTCGCGATCATAGATGATGGAGTAAAGATTGGTAAACTCGGCTGAAACGAACCGAAACCGTTGTGCGCTAAAAGATATCAAGATACTTTCATAAGTGTCATCTATTAAACGAACGTTTAGTTTAATTTCTACGAAAGTACGCAGTTCTGTGTTATATAATCCACTCTAGTGCCCATGAACTATATCACTTATCGGTAACTATTTATTTTTTTGCGAATTGTCTATTTTTTCAACTTTATCCCACATATATTTCGTGTTTTCATTTTGACTGTTGCACTGGTACTTAATAATAAGTTGCAGTTTTAAGAAGTCTAAAGGTTATTCAAGTACATAGATAGGCATATTGTACAATGGGGCGTAGAGCGCTTTTTACGGGGTAGTTATATCGAATTAGTTCTCATTCGATAGCCTTGCAAATTTTTGTTTGAACACCTGCTAATTTCTTTTAAGGGCAAACGTGGTACAACTTGAACACAATCACTAGAGTTGTAGACTGGATAGATAATTGTATCATTTACAAGTAATACAGCTTGCATAAATGTTCCATGTCGCATAGGTCGCACTGTTTTGAACTGGCTTTGATAAAAGTGTAAAAGATACAAAATGCTTTTTTTTTTTTCAAATACACGCACCGGTCAACAAGCACAGCTGAGTTTAAATGTAATATTCACACAGTTTGCTGCACTATAAATAACTCTTTCAGAATATTTTCTGCTTTGCATTTTTGTATAACGGGAATTAAAAGCAGCAAGCAACAGGGATTGATTTGATTTTTCTTAATTCAACACCAAGGTTTAAAAATTTAACTTTCTAAGAATTAATATTTATGTAATATTCATCTGAAACGATTTGGTTCAGGACGATCGGGCTATTCTCTTACCCTCCCAACAAAAAGGCAAATAAAACTCATTAGAATGCCAGGTATGCAGATGAACATAGCACTAACGAAAAGGCTTCGTCATATCGGATGAAAAAGAACACTGGAAAGAAATATAATTGTACCACCATACCTAACTTTTGATATCTTTTTTATTACAACTAATTTCATGAATAAATTTGTTCCATATCCCTTATGTGGAATTTTTTTTTTTCGTATATGTAACGCGTATATGCGATTAGTTTGTCACTGTTCCCATGGCTGGCAATCTTTACTTTGAACAGGCGTAAACACACTGACTACTCGTGCCATATCCGACGTGGAACTGACTCTCGTATTTTTTTTTTATGCATTTACAAAGTTACTAGTTCGAAGTGTATCACCCTTAATTCATGTCATGACTCTGTGGTCTTTGGTTGATATTGCCGAAGCCAGTGGCTTAGCAACTGGCCTGCTAAGGTCTCGGCAGTTGTCGATGACTTGAAGAAACGTAAGGATAGTGACTGAATTTAAAAATGTGTTTTCCCAGGTATATAAACTACCGTAAGAGATATTCGAAGACGGAGTTTGTCTATGTGTCTGGCTGATTCTTGCAGTCTGTTGGTTAACTATGGTGTAGTCCATCCTTTAAGGAAGGGGGGGGGGGGTTCTAACCCTGAGGACGTGGGGAGTTCTAACCCAAAGGAAGGCGGGGAGTTCTAACCCAAAGGCA
>JAUUEF010024626.1:1806-16716 GCA_032361405.1 Panulirus homarus | reverse complement strand
GTGCATGGCAAGGGTCAGACATGCAGTGAATGTATATGGTCTTGAACTCTCTTGAACACATTACGAAAGCGTTTCATTTCGATTGGTGGTTCTGAAATGACGTTTTCGCGTTTGTTGACACAGTGATATGAAAAAGGACCAAATAATCAATCACCATATTGACTGCTAGGGTCGTTAAAGTCGCCTATCGAATAGATCTGCCTTATTTAAGCGTTTGATATATTCAATTCTAAGGTCACGCACTTTCTCATTGCATAAATATCCCTTAACAGACGGTACTACCACAAGTAAAAGAGTACGCTGGTTCGTTTTTTTCGGCATGAGGCATAAGAATTGCCAAGGTCATTAAGGATGTAAACTCGATATAATTGCAGGTCGAAAGACTTGAACTTTTGTGGTTCAATGTGTGTGTGTGTGTGTGTGTGTGCCATTACTGGAACAGGATGACATCTTGTATACCTTTAGTGATGTGAGGTCTTTTAGATGGATATGTGTGTTGCGCAAAAGGAAATGAAGTGCTTTATCTTAAATAACGCGTGGTCGATGCTCGCTCAGTCGCCAATGAACCATTTGATTAAGTGGTCGGTTGCCTGCTGTTATTGCAGTCATCGCATAGTTGATTATACCTAAGCATGAATAAACTTTCCGAAGGAGGTATAGATAATTACATATGAGCATGGCACACATCCTTTATTAATAAAAAAAAAAATACACTCGGATGAGCACTTTTGGGTCTAATTTCTGGGCAAACACAAAGATGATATATATTCTACCTCTAAATTCTTAGTTTTTCACATAGCAATTCAATCATTCGGTGATCTGCTTAAAGTTATGAGATTAATAATAACAACCATGTCTGACTAGTCTAAGAATCAGAAAATTCTACGAGAAAAGGAATAAAGTTAGTGTATTGCTGACAAAGCATGACCCAAGTATATGAATCTCCCTCGAAAATAATATCAATATTACCTCTATTTAGAAATGTTATTTGAATATTTTGAGGTATAATAATAGGGTTTATGTCTTTTTATATAAAAATAAAACCGAGAAAAGTGATATTCTATGAAAGAGTTTAGCTTGATAGCATAGTTTTTCCATGGACCAATCAGCGGCTTCCAAATAATAACAACATGGCCACGCTCACTAGGTATGTGTCAAACCCGTGTTTGAGTTTTATATCCTATTACTGCTAGATGTTTGGCGGGATATGATTTCTCCTACAAATATGTTATTCAATAAGAACTAGACTATTGATAATTATTGATAAATTGTCATTATTCATGCAATATACCTATTATTTATCGTATTGTACCGGCCTCAGACATTGTTATCCTCATGGAAATCAGCTGTTGGAACCTGGTTCAACGTCAACAGTTACAATGTGGGCTTGCAAAATGGGTTTTCGAGATGGAACATTCCTAGCCAGGGAAATCCTTGGTCAAATATATGATTTCCTCATGTTTCCAGTCAAAATTGGGTTAAACATTATTGGTCCAAATTCCTTTAAGGTGTTCGTCAAGGAAAAATGTACAGTATTATTTTGGTTTAAGGTTATCAAAGAAGTTACACTCATGGAGGAAACGTATTAGTATTTCAGTGGACTTTCTACACCCTGAAGAAATAGTTTATTTCAGTGGTAGGAAACGTAGGACATTTAATCTGAATAGTTTACTGATGGAGGGCATTGTAAAGATGAGGAAAAACTTGAGATTAACTAATATTTAAAGTACTTAGAGGAAAGAACTTTGGGAAGATTTCACCTAACTTCCCTTAGATGTGTAGGTATATTGCAGACTTACATAAATGATACGGCGAGCTGCTGGTGGAGACGGTGCATGACGGCTCAAACACGTAGTATATCCACCTGTGCTTTGGTAGATACGCAGATATGATGATATAGAAATGTAGTATAAATATGTTAGAGTTATCAGTATTTTGACATAAGGACGATGGAAAGATATGAATTATATTTGTTTTTATTAGCAGTTCTAGACTAATTTTGGTGGTTGGGTTGGGTTTGTCAGGTTAGGTAGGGTATGTTAAAGCTTGATTAGGGTAGGTTGTATTGTGCCTACTACTGTATAGCAAGAGGGGTATTATTACTGTTTCAGACATCCAGCAACTATTGGTAGGTTTGGTTGAAATTGTTTTTCGGTATTACCATTATAAACATCCAGCTACGTTTGTTATGTAAGGTTTGCTTTGTTTAGTCTGGTTAAAATTTTTACGGATGGTGTTTGATGTCTTTTCAATGATCCTGGCCTTCATTTCTATCGTAGATCAGTATTATTTATGATCCCTCCCCTCCCAAAAACCTGGTTCCAACTAGTGGTCCCCCATTATCGTTGGATAAAGGAAATGATAATTTTACTGTGCCTTAGGAATGGATGAAGTAGAGCAAGTATGAATATGTACATATGTATATATAGATGTGTATGTACATATATGTATGTTTAGGTACATGCATGTGCATGTATTCATATATATATGTTGGAAAGGATCACAATTTTGCACGTGATCAAGATATTCCTATGAGTCCACGGGGAAAATGAAACACGAAAAGTTCCCAAGTGCACTTTCGTGTAATAATCACATCATCAGGGGAGACACAAGAGAGAAATATAACAGTCAGTTGATATACATCGAAGAGACGAAGCTAGGACGCCATTTGGTAAACATGTGATTGTCCAATCACATGAGAGTGTGTTTGTGTGCATTGACATATACTGTGATTCATACATTTATGTAATTCTTTTTCTTCATAGGTTGGTAGCTGCAGCAGTGTTATTTACACTGGTCTGTGCTGTTGACAGGAATAATTTCAAAACGTGTCAACAAAGTAGCTTTTGCAGGTAAGCTAAGTGAAGTTTCTCATATATCTTGTTAATGATATTTCTAAAGTTCCCCCAGCAAAGAGCAATTTTGATATTGTGACAATTATTCTTTATGAACTCATGTGAAGCAAAACCAGCAAGAAAATGTTATGAGAAAGTTAGGGCATCAATAAAGGTTTCATAGATTGTTAATGCTACCATGTGAAAAGAATACCAAAAGGAGGTGGAACTCATTATTGGAATTTATGATATTTTAAAACTTTTCCATGTATTACAGATGACCTGTGAAATCAGTAGATTTCACCCTAAGGTGAATTTTGTTAGAAAAGCTGGACATATTGGTAGAGGTTGCAGTATTAGTGTAGAGGTACTGTAATGGAAAGCTGTATTCTTTGAAGCAGAAATATTCTGATTTGTCTTGATTTATTATGTAACTATTTTGTATCATTATAGCATTACCTCAACAGTATTTGTTTCCCCTTTTCTTCTTGTCCATAGAGCAGTATGCAAATGCTTGTTGGTAAATTTTATTCTGTTAAGGTATATGGATATTGTTAGACTATTACAAAGAGTTTTAAGATATTTAAATATCGTTAGATTACTATGAACATTTGTTTTTTGCTTTTGCAGACGTCACCGTGCCATAAAACCAGGAGAGAGTCCATATGTTCTCCTTACAGACACTTTAAGCATAACTGAAGAGGGAGTTTTTGGAGATATTTTGAATGAGAAAAGCAGAGTGTTTTTTACCCTTGAATTGTACCCTTTGAAAGATGCCACTCTTCGAATAAAGATCAATGAGAAAAATCCTATCAAACAACGATTTGAAGAACCTTATGCTCTAATTGGTGATGGTCAAACAGAGACGTAAGTGTTGCCCCTCTTTGTTATGGGATATGATTACAGGAAGTGTAGATGCAGTAATGAATGACATTACAAAGTGCATGTCAGGCTTCTGTTGAGGTGAAATTTGTGCACGAGAGCATGGAAAAGTATTTGTGTAACTGATGCCTGGATGAAAACAGCTGTGCCTCTTCATGTGTTCCTGGCAGTACCTCGCTAATGCAGGAAATGGCAATCAAGCATGCATAGTGGAGTATAGAATATTAGTTTCCCTTGGTTAAAAGATGATATGAGTAAGGATGAAGATATGAGAATATGATTAGGAGAAATCTACCTATCTGTCCATCTATGTCTCTGATGCCTGTTCCCTTCAGGAATTTCCACCAAGGGGGTGACAATGGCAAGTGTCCACTTATCCCTCATATTATGTGCCTTCGTTACATATACCATTCCATGCATTTTTCCCCAGATTCTCTCCCGCCAGTGCTCTTCCTCTCAGTTTCTCCATATCTTAGGTGGTCATTCTCTAGCACCAATCCCTTTAATGATACTGTTATACACCATCCTTGTAAACTTCCCATCTTGCATTCTTTCCACATGCCCAAACCACTTCAGAGTTTTATGCTTTATGCATTCTACCACTCCTTAATTCATTTCCAGTGCATTTCCGGCCATGCCAAATCTCTCATACAGCCCCTGAATTACTTTCATCATTTCATCTAGTCATAGCACATGCCTTTCTCAAATAAGTCATTTGTGCAGTCTGGATTCTTGACCTCTAAATCATCTCATGTTCATGTTTCGGCATCATAGGTCATGGTCATGAGTACTATGCTATCACCTTAATCCTTCCTTCATTTCAATGCTTACACCTCAACCCATCATTAAGGCCCCTTGACTCCTCTATCACCTACTCTCTTCCTTATTTCTTCTCCCATATCACCAGACTTACTCAAGATAGCTCCCAATTACTTAAGTTCTGTCACGTCTTCCTATTCTTTCTTCCCTTACACACACTGTAAATGATAAAGTGGTGATTTGGCACATGGCATTATAGTTGAAGGTACGAGAAAGGGAGTTGTACTGCTCAGTAGAAGGAAAGTTGTAGAGGGAGTTGCATAGTGAGTGAATTTTTATTTTTGTGATGATGGAATTGAGAATGGAAACATTAGTCATAAGTGATGAATCATTGAAATGTGCTAAGTAAGAAAATTAAGCTGAATTTATAATGTGCCCTTTGGAAGGCCATTTTAACTTTTAATACACCAGATGTAGGTAGAGGATATGCTTGAGTGAATTAAGAGGCTAGGTGCACTTGATCTTTGTAAAAGGGATTATAATTCAAAGTAATAGTATTAGAAATGCCTTGACTTCATTATTGATTAGTTGATGAATCAGAGAGTTATATGTAATATCTACAGGTTTGAAGTGATTGATCGTTCAGCAGATGAGTTGACAGTTAAGTTTGGTTCAAGTCGTGCTGTGGTGAAGGCCAAGCCACTGAAGGTGGATATTTATAATGGAGATGAGCTTGTGGTCAGCACGAATGCTCGAGGTCTACTCAAGTTTGAACACTATCGCAACAAGCCTGAAGGGTAAGCCTTTTATTATGTATTGAAGGTTGTATGGATATTCTGAGGTTGATAGAATAAACTTGAATGTCCTTTGTTTTCTTTTGTTATTTCAAAATCTCGTAGAGAAGACTTGAACAACGAAAGGGCTATCAATTTTTTTTTCACAAAGGTCTTAGTCTTAGACAGAAGCCTTCAGTGAAATTAGGCGTTAATCAAAACTGGGAAAATAAAAGAAAGACGTTATTAGATGAACTCAAAAGAGAGTAAAAAAATGGGAAAGGAAAGTAAGGAAAAGGGAAGTTTTTTGTGTACTCTGTTAATTTGAAGAATGTATTTTTCTGAAAAGTGATACATTTCAGATTCCATAAAATTGAGATGGATTGCAGAACAAGGGTGATGATTTACTGAATCTGTTTAGAATGAGTTTTGTAAAATACTGTTTGTATTCCAGTGTAACATAGAGTTGGATCTAGTGGCAACAGACATACGTAATTACTTACCTCCTGTGCCAGTGCTCAGGAATCTGGTCATGTCCGTTGGCTGGGACCACAGACCGTAAAGTGTTCTGATGTGTTATGTGCATCTGTATGCACAGAGTGCATTTGAGAAGCAAATGCTTGGCCTTGTAGCCAAAATTTGTGTGTGTAGAAATGAATTTTCTTTATGAAGATTTTACATAAACTCAAAATGTGAATCCTTTTGAGTGGTATTATGTCACTGTCATTGTTTTTCATGCAGTGTGATTACAATATCCTTGGAAGTTAATGAAATTATTTTCCATTTTATTTACTTTACAGATTTAGCTGAATTGAACTTAAACATTTGTTTTAGTAAGTAATAGCTTTCACAACTGGAATTTCATTCATGAATGTTTTGGTAAATGGTATTATATTTTTAGTGATGCACATCCTAATGAAGGAGAAGAACATGGAAATGCACATCCTTTGGAAGTTGAGGAGGACACCAATGGACTGTGGGAGGAAACGTTTAAGAGTCATACAGACTCCAAACCTCATGGGCCTGCATCAGTGGGTGTGGATATTTCCTTCATTAACTCAAAACATGTTTATGGCATCCCTGAGCATGCTGATTCTTTCTCCTTGAAAGAAACAACGTGAGTTATGCATATAAATACCTTGGTTTTGTGATATGATTTATCTTAGCTATGCCCAGTAGCAGTGTTGGATGATACAAATAGTACTTATTTTTAAGCTAGACATTTGGATAAAGTCTTTCTCCAGTATATTTACTTGTTTATATACTGTGATCATTGCCTGATCTCAACAGCTAGATATTAGGCTAATGAATAGTATGTATTCTTAGGTAAAACCTCACTCTCACCCAGTTTAAAACTATTTCCCTAAGTAGAAATATTCCAGTCTTGATGGGCATTTATTATTAACGTGATTGGTTTACAGTGAGCTTATGTATTTCCTTACCTTCATTATTTATATAGCAGGAGAAAACTTTTCCAAAATTCAACCTGTTACCATCAATATAGCACATGACCTCTTACAGATCAACTGAGCCATACCGCCTCTATAACTTGGATGTTTTTGAATATGAACTCGACAATCCAATGGCTTTATATGGGTCAGTTCCTGTGATGGTGTCTCACACTCCCCATCAGAGTACTGCAGTTTTCTGGCATAATGCTGCAGAGACCTGGGTTGATATAAAGGTATGAAAAAATTTATTTTGAATGTTCATAGTTTTGGGCTGGGATAGTGTTGAGTAAAAAAAATTGGTGTTTTATTCTAGCAAGCAGAGGACTACGAGTATTTTTGAGTTATTAACGTTTACCTTTACATGGTCAAGAAAGTAATAAGTTGAACATGCATATATCTGTTGGTTGTACATATAGAACAAAGAACTATGGTGAGAAGAAATCCTAGAAAGGCACCTGGATGGGTTTTATGAGATGGTAAGGCCATGTAGAATGAATGGCAGATGAATTGTTGGTCAAGATGTAAAGCAGCACAGTAGAAGGTACAAGGAGGAAAGGTAGACTGCAGGAGAACTGGATATATTCTTTATGAGAACTGATGATGGGCTAGATATAATTCAGATGATTATATAGAGGTTGCTTGAAGGGTGGATGCAGTGGAAATGTTTTGTTTGTGTATGGTGATGTAAGTCTCACCTGATGAATACACAAAGTATGCAGATTGAAAAAGTAAGAAGCACATTAGTATGAAAGTCCATTTCACATGAGTCTTAAATTTGTATGAATAATTTTGGAGGCTGGGCCTGTTATTCGCTTCATGAGAAATGGGAATGCAGTTCATATGATTAATGATTTTCTTCTTTGGCTTTTATTTTAAAGAAATCAGATTTTTGACATGCACAGTATTATATTTCATAAGAAACATATGAATAATATTTTATAGTGTTGCACTTTATTGTATACCCTGTATTTTACTTTTGCACTGCATCTCAGAAATATAATAGCTATAAAGAAATACTTTTCGAATGTTTTGAAATATTCTCTCCTTTACAACAGAAATTACCAGACAGTAACGTAGTGTCATCTATTGCTGGCTTCTTCTCTGGTGGTGACTCTGATCCTCCTCAAGTGTCAACTCACTGGTTCTCAGAGTCTGGCATAATAGATCTGTTTGTTATGCTTGGTCCTCGTCCAATGGATGTGTTCAGGCAGTATGGAGCTCTCACTGGGAACTACAATCTTCCTCCGGTAATAATTTTCTTTTCTACAGTGATACATAGGTGAAATAAACTTGGATATTGTGGCTTTCCCTGTGCAGAAAAGAGAAAATGAGATTAGCAAAGGGGTTTGGGAATTTTAGTTAAGTTTTAATGGATGTCACATCAAGACTATACTATGCTGAGTGTGTGATGGATGATAAAGAAATGAATTGTGTTGGTAACAGCATAAAGGGGAAAGGCAGATTGTGTAAGTGATAGGTAGAATTGTTGAATGAGCGTCAAGAGATTATTTTATCCCAAAGTAACCACAAGAAAATGTTTGTTTACATTGTAAATCAATGTGGAATGGTCTAGAAATGGGGGAAGCACATGCATGTACTACAATTTGCAGGTTATGGAACTAGATACTTGATATGAAATACACTGCGGCATGGCATAATTGGACACATTTACACTTTGTCACAGGACATTTATATAATGCCAGTGTTGGATATATAAAAGACACTCTTCTGTGTACATATAGTATGTGTACAAAATTGACATCTATAGTCTAGCTTCTTTGAGAATAGCAGGAGGAATATCTAAAGAGGCAGTGGTTGTAATCCTTATTTCCTCTGTTGTTATTGTAGAATTGTATCTAAGCTAACTGGTAGTATTCATCCCCTCATGTGGTTCATGTTTTCTTTTCCCCATGAAGGCTTAGTTTTGCAAATTTTGTTAATTCATAGATATGATATCTATCTTTTCTTTCATATATGTTTGTGTTAGCAAAGCAACTTCAGGAATAAATAGATGGTTGATCCCTAGAGGAAGTTGGGGGCATAGTCACAGGTCTTGTAGAGTCTTTTGTAAATTTGCTTTTTCAGTTTGAAAGTAGGGAAAATGTCCAGTAATGTAGATGTGTCCTGATAGGGAAACATCACAAGTTAATTGTTATTGACCCAACAGCTGTTCAGCCTAGCATACCACCAGTGCCGCTGGAACTACAATGATGAAGAGGATGTTCGTCAAGTAAATGAGAACTTTGACCATCATGATCTACCAATGGATGTAATGTGGCTTGATATTGAACATACTGATGGGAAAAGGTAAGCTAGTTGAAGACAGAGATAGGCTTTGCTGTGGATTTTGTCCTCATTTATTATGTATGTGATTGTTCACCATGGTAGAATGGCACAAGATAAAGACCTTAAAACTTTTGATGTTTGAACTTTATGCACGCTTTCTACAGTAGCCTACTTTCCAACTATTTCTAAGCATTTGCCATCTTTCCAGACACTAATCAATTCTCCTAAATTAGATAAGCTTCTTTTCTTATTTCTGCTCCATGCCAAACCTTTCATTGCACATATGTTACAATTGTCTTTGTTACTATTTCTTTTTATATTGTTATCCTTTTCATATTGTCTTAGTAATGTTGTCTTAGTAACATGGATGTGCATAGTTTTACTCAACATGAGTGAATATGCATTAAAAGTATACACATACATACTCTACCTATCATGTGCAGTATACTGAAACACAGCCACCTATCCACAACCTGGCCCTGCAGACGTTTTCATTGTTTTCCGTATATGCTTCACATGCCCTGACAGTATTTTTAGTCATGCATTCTTTTTATGTGTTCATTTATTTGTAAAAGATTGCTTTTCTGTTATGTACACCAAAGAGAAAATCTTACACCATATAAACATCATCATTATATAGAGATTAAAATGTGTACTACTGGTGGCATGTAAATGTTTACAATGATCATCGACTTATGATGCTTCTTTTGTTCTTGAATGTTAGTGTTTGTAACGATTCCTGTATTTTGTATACTATGATTTGTGTATTGTAGGTGGTGTAGAAGTATTACCTGATCATTAAGCATGTGATTAAAGTCCCAGTGACACTAGAATTTTTTATTTTTAGTTTAGTAAACAGTTATTTGCTTGGACTGTTTTAAGTACTGATTTGCTTGGGATGTTCAAAGACAGACAGGTTTCTTGTTTGCACTTTGATAGGCCTTTAGCTCTACAAATAAATAAGACTGAGGAGTGGATGGAAGGCTCAAGAGATGGAAGCTTTAAAATGTTATGCAGTAAAGGAGGAGGAGACACATACATTGCCAACACAGGGCAGTGGATAATTGTTGCATAAAATGAGCTTTATTGGATTGGGACTGAGAACCCTACTTCTGCAAAATTGATTTCCATGGAAAGCACATATGATGTTAAACAGAAAACCTGTATGCAGTTAATTCACACTTTGTTGTAGGGAATGGAATTAAAGGTATATAAAGATTGACTTTTCAGCAGTGTTGGAATTGTTCCCTAGAGATTTTGTCAGATTTGATAGGAGTGTTGTGTGGAGGATCTAATCAGATTATTAACTTTTTTTTTAAATCTTATTGTCAACTTATCTCCTAGTCCTTTTCATTCATTATTCATCTGCACAGAATTACAATGTAGCATGCCAAACTCATATGCTTTATTTTTTTTCATACTTGATCACTGTATCCTTTGTTAGTGAGGTAGTGCCAGGAACAGATGAAGAAAGCCACATCTGCTTACATCTGTTCTCTAGATGTCATGTTTGATGCACCGAAACCACAGCTCTCTGTCCACAGCCAGGCCTCACAGACCTTTCTATGATTTAACCTGGATGCTTGGCATTCCCTGGTTCAGTCCATTGATGGCACATTACCTTCAGTATACCACATAGCTCAAGTTTACTCTATCCCTTGCACGCCTTTCACCTTCCTTCATGTTCAGGCCCCAATTGCTCAAAATCCTTTTCACCCCTTACTTCCATTTCCAACTTAGTCTCCCCATTCTTTATGTTCCCTCCACTTCTGACACATGTATCCTCTTTGTCTTTTGATATATGTTAAAATTTTTGTAATGAAAAAGTAACTAATAGGACAGATATTTTTCTAGGTAGGCATTCATCGTGCATTTACAAATTAAATTTAACAGATGATTACTGCAAAGGTTGTTGAAAAACTCACCACAGTTTCCAGTTCTTCACCATGCAGACTCATGTTATGCTGTCTTATTTTTAAAAGTCTAAAATCTTAGTTTTAGTTGCATTTATTGTACTTTCAGCATTTTCTTCATAAAAAGTCAGAAACAGCCTGCATCTCCTTCAGCAAACAGAAAAGTATCATCTAGTGAAAGTAATCATGATTAACATTTGAGTTTCACAATTACATATCAGTCCATAGCAATTACCCAACCTCCTCCAACCTTAGTACTAAATAACAAAGATAACAGTGCACAAGTTTGACTTGCTCCCACCTTTTTCAAGCCGCTTACTTCTATCACCATTTTTCCCATACGTGCATTTCCTCCATGAAAACTCTTTAAAAGCATTCTGAATTCTTCCATGCACACCTTATGATTATCTTTACTCCACATTAGTTGTGCAAATGGCAGATGCATATGCCAGCTGCCCACATGGGTGCATTTTATTATTGTGGCTGGCTTATGTGTTGTGGCCATACTCAGGCATCAGATGGTATTCTGTCTATGAAGTGCTTGTACTTTTTTTTGGAGTGAATGCAACATTTTCTTTGTCTTTCATTAAACTAAGCACATGCTACTTTTTGCTTGCTTTGTTGATGTAGTGTGACACTTTTATTGTCCAGATGCTTTGACTTTGTACGTTGTTTATCATGTCTTATGATTTGTTTATCAGGATATGTTTGTTTCTTTGTTGAATCAAAATTGAGTTTGTAGACAATTTTGGGCACAGTATATTGTAAGGAAGTAATTGTTCAGAATAATTGTGCAGCTGTTTTAGAAAGCTTCTTGATAATAAAACAGTTGCACAGTGCGTGATGAATATAACAGTTGTTTTTTACAGCCATTTGTGTTCCTTATCAATATTCGTAGATACTTTGGGCTTGAATAACATAAAGTAATCAACTGGGGAAAAGTTTTTCATTTTTTATATTTTCAATTGGTTCAGGTATTTTACATGGGACCATCATAAATTCTCGCATCCTCTGGAGATGACTGCAAACTTGACTGCTCGTGGTCGCAAGCTGGTTACCATTGTTGACCCTCACATTAAGCGAGACAGTAACTATTTCTTCTACAAGGAGAACCATGACCGAGACCTCTTTGTTCACACCAAGGATGGAGGTGAATTTGATGGTAAGAATATCCTGAACTTTCATTATCTGTAAATAAATTTATGAAAAAAGGAAACACATGCTTTATTGTATCAGCTTATCACATAACTTTTCTCATGGACATTGTTGGAATGCAAAAAACCTCAAAGTGAAAATGAACACCAAAAGAGCTGCTAAGTAAATGGGATACCAACCAATGTGTCAGTGTATTAGTGCTCTTGTTTTGAGAGCTTGGACCATGTTATCTATGTTGCATTTTGAAGAGTGGTGGCATTTCCTGAAAAATGAAAATACTGGTACACTCATTGGCAGGTGTTTTTTGTCCTCTTGCTTTATTGATGGCATATTACTATTATTTTATTTCCTGCATTGTTAGGCTGGTGCTGGCCTGGATCATCATCCTACCTTGATTTAACAAATCCTGAGGCACGCGATCACTACAGTGACACATATATGCTGGAACGTTATAAGGTGAGATAAAAATGTAAGTTAATTAAGGGCTATTTTGGTAGAAGTTAAGCACTTTGGATTTGCTTATGCAGTGGGAGACAAGTTTCAGGACTGATCCTCAGAACATGAAATTAAATTTTGATGCTGGATTAGGCACAGAGTTATGATATATCCAGTTGCCGATAATCTGGGCATCATATCCAAATTTGTGTAATGTGTGTTCCTGCTTGTCCAGTTATTCACAGTGGGAACCGAGGCCAGTTTCCCTAGATATTATTAAGTCCTGTTGATTCTGAAACATAGGAAGGAAATCTTTGGATATAATAAGAACTGTGGAAAAGCCTTGCTATATATTTCGACTGTTTGCACTGAAATCACAGCTTGGCCCCACAAACCTTTCTATTGTTTCCCCTAGCCACCTCATATATCCTCTTTCAATCCATAGACAGCACGTTGCCCCCTGTATACAACATTGCTACAGTCCACTCTTACCTCCTACATGCAGTTCGCCCCCTTGCATGTTCAGGCCCTGACCACTCAAAAGCATTTTTACTCCGACCTTCCATATCCAATTTGGTCTCCTCCTCCTCCTTGTCCCCTCCACTTCTGATACATATATCCTCTTTGTCTACCTTGCTTCACTCAGTATCTCCATATGTCCAAATAATTTTAGCACAAACTTTTCAGCTTTCTCAACCATTCTCCGGTTACCACACCTCTCTCTCACCCAACCTTTATTTTACCTATTTGATCAACCCTCCTTGAACCATGCAGCATGATTAAGAGAGCTGACCAGGATGTACTGAAATGCTATGGTCATATGGAGAGGATGAATGAAGAAAGACATGATTTCTTAAGAACAGATACTTGTTAAAAGTTGAATGAGGAAGGGGAAGAGGGAGATCAAATGTTGGACGGGGATGAGAGGCATTAGTTAAGAACCCAGTGAGAGAATTGTGTTGAAAATTTTCATAAAAGATGATTTTCTATATGATTTAGTGATCATATGTTAAATGTTTTGAACTTAGAATTTTGAACCAAAATTCTCTGAAAGCTGATACTCGATCTAGTGTTGGTCATGGGCCAAGTGTCGGTGACTGCAGTGCTCATTGAACATAGAGGTAGATTACTTCAGTTACTGGTACTCTACTTTTATTAGATTTGTGACTAGCTTCTTAAAAATTTAACAATATTGGACAAGGTAATATTTAGCACAGACCTACCATGTATATTTTTATATGCAACACTCATAAGTATTTGGGGCAGGAATTAACTAAGTCTTGTTAAGGACTTTTTCTTCACAGATGATTTCATTATTTCCTTGCTGTTGTGTGGTGTGCAAGCCTTGAAGCTGTAGGAACCCAGTTAAAGGAATCCTGGGGATATATGATGCTGATGTTCTGTACTCCTTATCAGTCCATAGAAAACTAAGATTATTCATGCTTTAGATGCTAAATTTTTGTGTACATCTTGTTGGACTTTGTCCAGGGTTGCTCTCTTTCTATTTCTTTACACTTAGTTACTTCTCTGAATTTTTTTCTCTAGGTAATGAATATCTCTTTATCTCTAGTTACTCTGCTCTGGAGGTTTTATGGTCCATTCATGTTTCCCTTAATAGATTTCAATTATTTTAGGGCTCAACCTTGGATACCTTCACCTGGAATGATATGAATGAACCATCAGTGTTCAATGGACCAGAGATCACTATGCAAAAAGACAACATTCACCCAGGTCTGGGAGTTGAGCATCGGGAGATCCACAATGTGTATGGGCTGTTATTTGTAAGTAAGCAAAATGATTAAAAATAGTCCATAATTATTAATAATGTACCTGATTTGTTCTTGCCACTTAATATCCAAATTTTCAGATTTAGCTGTGCATGATGATTAAGGTACATTTCAGATGACTTGTGGGTGTGTGATATATAATGTGCTTAGTACACCAAGACTTTGTAATTATAGTTTGGTATTAACACTTTTATGGACAGCTCACGTTTAAAGGTTAGAGTGCATGATGAAGGATATTCCCGCCTGGGTATCGGGAGGGTTAGTGATATACTTGCCTCGGTATCAGAAGGGTTAATGATGGTTATGTAGTGACCCATGACTTCAGTCGTTGTCAAGTTACACTTCTCTGACCCAGATAGTTGTCTTTTCTTTTTGCCTAACCCACATGGGGACTACTGGCACTCTGTTCAAAAACAAACAATCTTTCTTGTCACACATAACACTTGACAACACTTAACTAACAAAGCTCATTCTTTGTAACTAGATTTTCCTGTGGTGAGTGCTGTATGCTAGCCCTACCTTTTGTCAAAATGGTAGGAGCAGTAAATAGAGGTAATAGTTAGGAACATTTAGGTAGGAACATTAGGTAGTTGTAGTTAGGAAAAACATTCGGTTGGAGCCTCTGTAAATACTGT
>JAUUEF010024405.1:0-16718 GCA_032361405.1 Panulirus homarus | reverse complement strand
ATTTAACAGTGGCACTGAAGATAAAAAATAAGCAGTGAAAGTTATCCTTTTTTTTCTTTGTAGAGTTCATGCTTTATTTTCCACGCTCACATTGAAGTTTTTATTTATACGGTTCATATTGATCGTGTACACTTCCGTCATCGTGACTATATTTTCTTTAACTAATTAAAATGCCTGTCACTGATCATTTCATTTTAATAAATTTTTCATCTATTAGTTTCGTATCAATCGGGTACATTTCCGCCAAGGGAAGCACCACCAGATATTTTCCGTGATTATTTCAAATACAGAACCCTTGCTTCGTATATTACGGGTTTAAATGAAAAAATACCAGGTGAGTATTTTTCTTAGAAACTTCTATATAAAGGTAATTCTTATTTGAATATATTTGTCAATTATCATGTTGCTATTAATCGGGTATATTTCAGCCAAAGATATTGTTATAAGATATTTTTCAATGACTATTTCAACTAAGCGTTGCATCATGTAATATGACTTTTTTATATTAATACGATGTGGTAAGATTTCTTTTAAACATTATAAGACTAATTTTCATGGCGAACAAGAATACTGTTCGCAGTTTCGTATAAATCTGGTATATCTCAGCCAAGCGACGCACCATATGATATTCTAAAAGATTATTTCAAGTATCGAAGCTATTTATCTTGTAATATTGCCATTTTAAAAGTCTTTTGCCAAAAAAATACCCAACCAATTCTGGCATTTTTCCGGAGTAGCTAGATTTCCTTGAAAGGGACTACTTATCATGCTGAATATACGCCGGGATATACGTGGGTCGCGGTTGATAGTGTGAGCCCCCTCATACTGAAAGGAGCCCTACTTCGGAGGATTTATGAAGATCCTCCCCTAACAGCCCCATCTTCTTACGACTATCAAACCGTGGATGCTTCTGCGCGATCACAGAATCCCACGGCGACCCGGTAGGCTGCTGCTGACCCTTTGTGAGAACACGAACCCACTCTAAGTGAGGTTTACATCACTCCGGGCGCTTCAGAGCGAATACAGACCCTACTCCCACCGTAGGATCCAGTAGGCCCCTAGACGACAGCGTAAGAGAAAGAAATCAGCGAGAGAGAAAGAGGTCGGAATCAATTTTCACAGTACAAGACTTGAATGCCAGAGATCCTCAGCAGCAGGAGTTCCAACGGGAGATCCTAATGCCGTATACCCCTGCTTCTCAGATGTGTCTGTCGACTAGATCTATAAGAAGTTTGCCGAGACTGCTGTGCGCTGTCATCTGGGATGACCTGTTGTCTCGCTTATTTGTCCCGAGCTTGCCTGTTGCCTGGGTTCAGAAGAATGTCGGACGAGTCTGCCGTCCGCTATCAGCTGGGTTAGGCCAGTTGGTTTGGGTGGTGTTGGGGATGTAGAACGCGTAAGGTGGCTAGAGCGGGAGAGAAGACTTCTCGCTGCGGGGTAGTCTGCTTATAGTCCCGTAATCACCTGGTTCCGAGGACCTTCACCATGCATCAATCTCCAGCCCTTCCGGAGGTTGATTATGGAGCTGGGAGGATGATGTGGTCGGCCTCGCAAAAACGCCTTTCTGTCACGCCAACGCAATGGCCCGAAGTCTCCTTTCCACGTGGTTCCTTTCAGAAACTCCTGCAAACCCCATTTCCGTTACTAACACTCCCTCTTAGTTTATCATCAGCAAATCAACAGCAAGTTAATACGAAAAGCGGTCACATACCTGCATTCCCGGCAGAGTCCTGTCCTCGTGGGTTTTACGGCCATCGACCTATTCAATGTATGACTGAAGTCATCATCCCTAAATGCCTATTATGAAAGAAAAAATATAAAAAAGTCTATTTCTAATATGCTAGTAATAAAGATAACTCATAATGAAAAATAGATAACGAAAGGAAAAGATTTTGTGCCGACTGGGTGGTATTTGCCGCCACGTCGGCTCAGCATCCACGGTTGAATTTTACCCAGGAGTTCGAGAAAGATATACGGACGAGAGACAGTCCTACACCACGACATGCACATAGAATAGATAGTTTGATCGGATTTCCGACGACTCAACCCTATGGCGCAGCCGCCCTTGAAGATGACCATCTACCCGTGAGGTCGACCGCCTAATGAATCGACATGTCCATCCACCTTCCCACGTATGAGCCTCACACCGAAGCCAACCACCTTATATCATCTTGATTAATTTTGTTTCTCTGAGGAAGCCCATCAATTTGTCAATAGTACTCGGGTTAGCCGGGAGTACATTAATGATATTGAAACAAATGTTTTTCTTGTTGCAGTTTCTATTAGTTTTTTCTCTATTGTTGAAATCTATGGCATTTGTTCTATTGTTGAAAGTTCTTTGCACTGTTCCTTGATGTATGGCTCCAGATGGGTCATTAGTGTAAAGTTCATTTTGAGGCGGGCCAGCATGATCTCCTCTCTTCTTCTCTTGGAGCATGAAGATCCCAGGTCCCGAGAGATCGGAACGACCTTGTCGAGTTCTGAGGTAGACTTAGCCAGTTTGTTTGCTTGTTCATTGCCGTATAAAGATATTACATGTATCAAGTTTGTTAACAATATTGCCCTGAATTTCATTTGACTGCTGTGTGGTCAGACTCAATTGCCTTAAGGGCCGAAATTGAATCAGAATAGATGGCTGCTTTGAAAAATATTGACAATTTTTTAAGGGCAGAAAAATTTCTGCTTTATAATAGTTAGGCATCATATAGTACAGAGTGCGTTTTCTGTTTATCGTAAACATTAAAGAAAATTTGTCTTGAGAGAAGCGGCTGAAAAAGAATCGGAAAGATTTCGGCCAAGCGAAATTTTTCATGATTATTTCAAGCATAGAGACGGATAATTAATGAACAATGTTGATATGATTTTATGACTATCATTTCGCCAAAAAATACTCCGAACTGTTTCCGGGAAGTTATTCCATAACTTCACTATAAAGATCTTTTTATGCTGAATGCAAATCTGGCTTGTAATTAATTCATCGTGCTATGATGCTGCAAGATTTATAGGATGATGCTGGGAAGATTTTGTCATTTATCTTTTAGCATTACTCGTGAAGCAGCATTAAAAATGTGCTATGAGCGTTTTAATTGAAGAAGCGTTTTAGCCCCTGATAATAGTATTTTTTTTATTTTTTTGGGGGGGGTAGGATTTTTGCGGTGTTATTAGATTTCCTTTAAAATTTCATTATAAAGACTAATTTTCACAAATAAGAATCTGAGCTTGATATACCGTTTTAGGGTATTAAGGTTTGTATTGATCCGAGTATTTCAAGTATACAAACGTCGTTTTAAAAGTAAAGCGTTTCAAGACTTGAATTACTGTTTTTATGATAATGTCTCATTTATTTGTTTCATTATTTATTGAAATAATTGAAATTCTATCAGATATTTTCATAGATTAACTCAAATTTTGAAGTTTTTAATCTTGTAGTATTACAGTTTAGAATGAGAAAAAAGAAACAGAAAAATTTGCTATTTTACCGTTAATTAGATTTCCTTGAAAACCAGTATAAGAATTGCTTTTCATACTAAAGACGAATCTAGCTTGAATTACTGTTTGCAGACCACTAAGGTATGCAATGATGAACATATCTAATCTAACGTAATCTTGGACAAATCTGTCCAAGAAAATGGGGTGCCGTAAGGCAGTGTTCTGAGCCCATCATCATTTAATATTATGATTGATGATATTCTGTCTCCAGCTTTCGTCCCTCGAAACTTGAAACACCCACTTTAAGCTGATGATTGTGCACTCCTCGCCTAATGCACAATTTTCGGCTGAACGGGTTCAAGATGCACTTGAATCCGTTCAGCGTTGGGCGCTACGGTGGGGATTTAGGTTTTCACCAGTTAAAAGTGTCGCGGTTGTTCTTACCCGTGAAAATGAAATAACGAATTTCCACCTGAAATTAGACAACCCGATTCCCTTTTGCAATAACAAGATTTCTTGGGTTAAACTTTGATCAAATATTAAATTGGAGAAAGCACTCAGATTATTTTATTATTAATTGTAATAAAAGGTTGAATATTCATAAGGATATCTCGGGTTCATTTTGGGGAGCCGACAGGAAATCTTTATTAATGATGTACAAGGCCCTTGTTAGAAGCAAACTATACTATGGCTCTCAAGTGTATGCTTCGGCGAGCGACCATACCCTGAGAAGGTTGGATGTGTTACAGAATAAATGCCTGCGAATGTGTCCTGGAGCTCTGTCATGTACCAGGGTTCCACGATTGGAAGTTGAGGCAAATGTACCTCCTTTCCGGCTGCGTCGAGATGAATTAACGTTAAAGTGTGGTACTCTGCCTGTCGCCTGGCACAACAATATGAACTGTTCGTCGACACAGGCGTCAGGCCCCTAGCCCTCAGGATACACTTCCTCAGTAAAAATTCTGGTCTGAAAGTAGACAACGCTCGTTAGAAATAAACTACCCCTTTGGGAGCAGTCAAGAATAAAAACTAAGACCAACTGGCTCCGTGCGACGAAAAGGAAGGCGCCGGAGAGTGACGTACACCAGCGATTCCGTCATGTCATCATGCATCATTTATCATATGTCCGCTTCTACACAGATGGCTCCAAGACAGGTGAATGTGTGGGTGCAAGTGTGCGGTCGAATGAATGGTCTCTTCAGTACAGGCTACCGAACCATACATCTATTTTCTGCGCAGAATCATTTGCTATCGATAAGGCCATAGACTATACAAATAATTCAGTTCATATCCTGTTCATTGCAACATTTGCGGCAATGAACAGGCAGACCGGTTGGCTAAGTCGACCTCAGAACTCGAGAGGACGTTCCGATCACTCAGGAGCTGGGGTCCTGCCTTTCGTTGGGAAACAATTCAATATTTCCTCCGTGGCAAAGTCAGTAGACCAACCTGACAATACCAAGAAAGTACAAACACAAGTAGCGGACTGGACGACCTCATACAGGAAGAACAGAAGCGAGGAAGTCGTGCTAGCCCGTCTATGAACAGAAACTTCCCAGCAAGATGTGAAACCAGCTGAACCAATATAACAATAGACCACCTCCTCATACAATGTACCAAAGAGGCCGATTAATTTTTTCAAAAACAAGAAACCAAACTTCACCATCTACAATCCACTAGGTGACGATAACATAGTTAACAAATTGTTTATCTTTCTCAGGGGAACGGAAATAATTAACATGATTTAAGTTGGTTTGTTGGTTCGACTCTGTGCCGGAGCTGGCTTCGGGGTGTTGCTGCTTTCGCTCTAGGCTGGTTATGTGGTGGGCGAAGCAATTTGCTCATTATGCTGCTGGCCGGGATCGGGGGTGGCTCTTCTTGGAGTTGGTTCCGTTATGGTGTCCAGCTGACGGGTTGCCGTGTTATTATGTCATAATTCATATGTGTATTTTATGTTATGGTGAAGGACTATCTCTAATCTATCCAGTCTTTTTCTAATTCCTTCTGACAGCTGCACCAGTGGGTGTTGTGCCGACTGGGTGGTGTTTGCTGCCACGTTGACACATACCCACTTACCTACTTTTCTTCCAATTTTTTTCCCATATAAGTATTGATATAATTATTATGTAGGGACTTTACAGTAAAAAATCAAACAGGGTTCCAGGCCTAATGACATTACTTACATGTCACTGGCCATTAAACCCAACAAAATAAACATATGTCTAATTATGCTTCGCTTACCGGATAAATTGCGATCAATACGAACAGAATAAGTGACACAATCATACTAATATATAAATGCATTTCAACTAGCCTCTTTTATCAAAACTATGTTGTATGACAAAAAGTTTTAATTTCTATCCTTGATGATGAGCAGATGAGAATTTAGCACAGAATACAGTCCTTATCTTGAAGTTTTCAAGGAAATCTATTCAACGAAAAAATATCAAAATTTAGCGCAAAAATGTTTATCATTTGAACAATAATCTAAGATAAAACGCTTCACTATATGATATGATTATTGAAAATATATAATAGTGCATCCGTCAGCTAATATATAAACGATTATTTTGAAAGTATGATAGATTATTACAGGACTTATAGTTTTCGAAGAAATCTAGTCTCACTGTAAGAATATAAAAAATTGACTATTGCAATCAAATTTCTTAGGCCAAAAGTTTCTTCTCTTAGAATTGTAATATTACAGGATGCTATGCATGTCATTATAGAAATATCAATAATACTTTCTTTTAATGAAATATACCCGATTACTACGAGTCGAATAAATGGATTCATTTTATGACCAGATTCAATTTTATCATAAAAATAGTCCAAGAAATCTAGTCCCCTAGTAGGAATACCAAAATTTGCTGGTAAAATATTAAACGATAAATATCATACGAAAAATACGATAATGATTCCTTTAGCGAATATATACCCAATTATCATGAACCGAATACATGACACAGTCATACTAGAATGTAATAATTAATTACAGGCAAATAGTATTTAAAGTCCAGATTCATATTCAGCATGAAAAATAGTCCTAACACTGAAGCCTAAAACTTTTCATTTTAAGGATGTAATATTACATGACAAAACGCTTCTATAGAAGAGACAGAATTTGTACCGGTTTACAGGGAAATTCAGTGATACCCCAAAAATGCCAGATACCAAATAATCTTTTTCTTTTAAAACTCTTATAGCAATGACTTTCGTTGGCCAAAAAATACCGATTAACATGAACTGAATAAACTATATAATTGTCTTTTAATATATTCATTATTACAGGCCTTAATGGTGTGCAAACCGAATTTCAGAACATCAAATTTTTCAGCGAATTTTCTTGCTCAAAAAAATTTTAAACCTGAAATATTACGAGATAATTACTAGAAATATCTAATAGTAATTCAAGTAGATCGATAAATACGAAACGAATAATTGAAGTATCATATTTAAACATAGCATCAAAACATGACCTTATAATCAAGTTTTCCATCGTAAGAATATCAAGATTTGATTGAAATAAATAGATTTGCGCAAAGTCTTTTTCTTTTAAAACAACGCTTTCATACTTGAAATATTTCCAATCAGAGCGAAACCAAAAAAGACAATCTGACTTACGGGTCATCATTAATTACATGCCATGATACTTGCATATAGTATATCAAGCACAGATTCGTATTCTGAGTGAAAAGTATGCTTTATAATGAAGTTTTTAAAAGTATCCATCTAGCAACATCGAAGCAATATAAAATACCCATACTTAATCAGAGAATTTCAAATAGTGCTTAAAATACATTCATTTAATGACTTGAAAACCTAAAAATACTCATTTCTAAAACTAACATAGCATGAATTTCAAGCCCAGATTTGTATTTAGAATTAAAAGTGTTCCTTATACTGAAAAACAGCAAAATTTACAGTGGATTTTTTTTGCACAAAAATACCCATTTAAAATCATGAAATAATCTGATAATACTCCCTTCTGCGGAAATATACCTAATCACTATGTAATATTTGAATGTAATACCGGCAAACACTATTTCGAAGGCCTAATGATGGGGTAAAAAGTATTTCAAGCCCAGGTTCGAATCTGAGATGAAAATTAGCCCAAAAGGTAAAATTTCGTTTAAGATACTAGAAATACTAAAAATAATTGTTGAAAATAAATAATGATGAATTTCTTAGGAGATATATACCTGAATCATGTGAAATCTAGTCACGCAAGAATATCAAAATTTTAATGTAATAGGGTATTTCTTCACCCAAAAATCTTTCTCATATACGATTGTAATATTACATAAAACCACACTTTTATACCTAAAATAATCATGGAAAATATCTAATAATGCTCTCTTTGGCTGAAATATACCCGATCATTATGAAACAAACAAATATATGCATTTCAAGAATATTAGTTTCCAGAATTAAAAAAACTTTAATCTAGTTTTTCAAGAATATTAAAATTTGTAGATAATAAGATATACTTTAATAAAAATAACGTTCATTTAAAACTGTGATATTACACGATGCAACGTTTCTATTGGAATAAATCCAATAATACTTCCTCTGGCGGAATTATAGCCGATTCATATGAACAGAATGAATGAGAGTCATATTGAAATGTGATTATCAATTACAGATAAACAATATTTCAAGCCGATTCGTATTCAGCATGAAAAATTGTCCTAATACCAAAGCTTAAGTGTTTCTTTTAACTAATATTATATGATGAAATGCTTCAAATTTGAAATAAACATGGAAAATATCTAATGTTCTGCTTGCCGGAAATATAACCAATCAATAAAAACGGATAAATGATAAAGTCATACTAACATGTAATAATCAATTTCAGGCCTTAATAGCCTCAAAAAGCGCATATTCGTATTCAACACTGGTGTCCAAATACTCAATAAACTCTTTCTATTAAACAAGATGAAACGCTTCTGTATTTGATATAATCATGAAAAGTATCCAGTGCCTTCCATTAGCGAAGATAATACCAATTGATACGAAGGAAGTAAATAGTCTTTAAATATATTCATTATAACAGGCCTTAATGAATAAAAAGTAATCTATACTCATAAAAAATTTCTAATAGTGTTTTGGGATTAATACTAAAAAGTTAATGACAAAATCTTCAATGACTTCCAAAATGGAAAACTTCAATATAATGCTCAATTAATACGAAACGGTTAGATATAGTACCATCCTTATCATAATAAGGATGTTCTATTCATTCGTTTCGTGTTAATTCGTGCAAAGGGATTATTTCATTTTCATGGGAAATTTTTGTATCTTTCCGGGTAAATAGATTTCCTTGAAAACTTCATTATATGGATATGGAATATTTGTTATTTATGGAATGTGACTAGATTTCCTTGAAAACAAGTATATTTTCACCAGTCAAAAAATTATTTAGTAATATTCCAGTTTAAAAACCAAAAAATTTGTGAACTACTCCCTTGAGTACAAATCTGGGTTTGAAATACTTTTTGAATATCACTGAAGGAAATAATTATAATTTTCATTTTAAGAAGTTTGTGCAAATCCTTCATTACATTCAATATGTCATTTATTCGGTTCGTATTGATCGGATACATTTTCGCCACAGAAAACATTATTAGATAGTTTCCATAATATATCAAACACAGAAGCCTGTCATCTTGTTATATTACAGATTTAAAAATATAGGTTTTATGAGTATTTACTATTTATTTCTTTGTGACTATATTTCCTTGATATACCTGTAATTGATATGCATGTAATCATTGAATTTTTCATTTATCTGTTTCGTATTAATCGGGTACATTTCCGCCAAGCGAAGCGCTATTAGATATTTTCCGTGATCTTTTTAATATAGGACCGATGCTTCATATATTTCAGTTTTAAAAGAAAAAATTTTAGTATTATTACTAGGTGACTATTTTTCTTGGAAACTTCTATATAAAGATAATTTCTATTTGAATAAGAATATGTCATTTATCATGTTCGCATTAATCGGGTGTATTTCAGCCAAAGAAATCATTACAAGATATTTTCAATGACTATCTCAAGTATAAAAGCGTTGTATCAGGTAATGTTACTTTTTTTCATATATTCTTACGTGATTACATTTCTCTTGAAAATAATAATACTATTTTTCATGCCGAATAGGAATCGTGACGAAATGCTGTTTGTAGTTTCGTATCAATCTGCTATATCTCAGCCAAGCGACGTACTAAAAAATATATCAATTTATTATTTCATGTATTGAAGCTTTTTATCTTATAACATTACCATTTTAAAAAGTCTTTTGGCCAAAAAATAGTCTCCCTGCAATTTTGGCATTTTTCTGGAGTAGCTAGGTTTCCTTGAAAGCGACTATTTATCATGCTGAATATACGCCGTGATATACATGGGTCGCGGTTGATAGTGTGAGCCCCCTCATACTGAAAGAAGCCCTACTTCGGAGGATTTATGAAGATCCTCCCCTAACAGCCCCATCTTCTTACGACTATCAAACCGTGGATGCTTCTGCGCGATCACAGAATCCCACGGCGACCCGGTAGGCTGCTGCTGACCCTTTGTGAGAACACGAACCCACTCTAAGTGAGGTTTACATCACTCCGGGCGCTTCAGAGCGAATACAGACCCTACTCCCACCGTAGGATCCAGTAGGCCCCTAGACGACAGCGTAAGAGAAAGAAATCAGCGAGAGAGAAAGAGGTCGGAATCAATTTTCACAGTACAAGACTTGAATGCCAGAGATCCTCAGCAGCAGGAGTTCCAACGGGAGATCCTAATGCCGTATACCCCTGCTTCTCAGATGTGTCTGTCGACTAGATCTATAAGAAGTTTGCCGAGACTGCTGTGCGCTGTCATCTGGGATGACCTGTTGTCTCGCTTATTTGTCCCGAGCTTGCCTGTTGCCTGGGTTCAGAAGAATGTCGGACGAGTCTGCCGTCCGCTATCAGCTGGGTTAGGCCAGTTGGTTTGGGTGGTGTTGGGGATGTAGAACGCGTAAGGTGGCTAGAGCGGGAGAGAAGACTTCTCGCTGCGGGGTAGTCTGCTTATAGTCCCGTAATCACCTGGTTCCGAGGACCTTCACCATGCATCAATCTCCAGCCCTTCCGGAGGTTGATTATGGAGCTGGGAGGATGATGTGGTCGGCCTCGCAAAAACGCCTTTCTGTCACGCCAACGCAATGGCCCGAAGTCTCCTTTCCACGTGGTTCCTTTCAGAAACTCCTGCAAACCCCATTTCCGTTACTAACACTCCCTCTTAGTTTATCATCAGCAAATCAACAGCAAGTTAATACGAAAAGCGGTCACATACCTGCATTCCCGGCAGAGTCCTGTCCTCGTGGGTTTTACGGCCATCGACCTATTCAATGTATGACTGAAGTCATCATCCCTAAATGCCTATTATGAAAGAAAAAATATAAAAAAGTCTATTTCTAATATGCTAGTAATAAAGATAACTCATAATGAAAAATAGATAACGAAAGGAAAAGATTTTGTGCCGACTGGGTGGTATTTGCCGCCACGTCGGCTCAGCATCCACGGTTGAATTTTACCCAGGAGTTCGAGAAAGATATACGGACGAGAGACAGTCCTACACCACGACATGCACATAGAATAGATAGTTTGATCGGATTTCCGACGACTCAACCCTATGGCGCAGCCGCCCTTGAAGATGACCATCTACCCGTGAGGTCGACCGCCTAATGAATCGACATGTCCATCCACCTTCCCACGTATGAGCCTCACACCGAAGCCAACCACCTTATATCATCTTGATTAATTTTGTTTCTCTGAGGAAGCCCATCAATTTGTCAATAGTACTCGGGTTAGCCGGGAGTACATTAATGATATTGAAACAAATGTTTTTCTTGTTGCAGTTTCTATTAGTTTTTTCTCTATTGTTGAAATCTATGGCATTTGTTCTATTGTTGAAAGTTCTTTGCACTGTTCCTTGATGTATGGCTCCAGATGGGTCATTAGTGTAAAGTTCATTTTGAGGCGGGCCAGCATGATCTCCTCTCTTCTTCTCTTGGAGCATGAAGATCCCAGGTCCCGAGAGATCGGAACGACCTTGTCGAGTTCTGAGGTAGACTTAGCCAGTTTGTTTGCTTGTTCATTGCCGTATAAAGATATTACATGTATCAAGTTTGTTAACAATATTGCCCTGAATTTCATTTGACTGCTGTGTGGTCAGACTCAATTGCCTTAAGGGCCGAAATTGAATCAGAATAGATGGCTGCTTTGAAAAATATTGACAATTTTTTAAGGGCAGAAAAATTTCTGCTTTATAATAGTTAGGCATCATATAGTACAGAGTGCGTTTTCTGTTTATCGTAAACATTAAAGAAAATTTGTCTTGAGAGAAGCGGCTGAAAAAGAATCGGAAAGATTTCGGCCAAGCGAAATTTTTCATGATTATTTCAAGCATAGAGACGGATAATTAATGAACAATGTTGATATGATTTTATGACTATCATTTCGCCAAAAAATACTCCGAACTGTTTCCGGGAAGTTATTCCATAACTTCACTATAAAGATCTTTTTATGCTGAATGCAAATCTGGCTTGTAATTAATTCATCGTGCTATGATGCTGCAAGATTTATAGGATGATGCTGGGAAGATTTTGTCATTTATCTTTTAGCATTACTCGTGAAGCAGCATTAAAAATGTGCTATGAGCGTTTTAATTGAAGAAGCGTTTTAGCCCCTGATAATAGTATTTTTTTTATTTTTTTGGGGGGGGTAGGATTTTTGCGGTGTTATTAGATTTCCTTTAAAATTTCATTATAAAGACTAATTTTCACAAATAAGAATCTGAGCTTGATATACCGTTTTAGGGTATTAAGGTTTGTATTGATCCGAGTATTTCAAGTATACAAACGTCGTTTTAAAAGTAAAGCGTTTCAAGACTTGAATTACTGTTTTTATGATAATGTCTCATTTATTTGTTTCATTATTTATTGAAATAATTGAAATTCTATCAGATATTTTCATAGATTAACTCAAATTTTGAAGTTTTTAATCTTGTAGTATTACAGTTTAGAATGAGAAAAAAGAAACAGAAAAATTTGCTATTTTACCGTTAATTAGATTTCCTTGAAAACCAGTATAAGAATTGCTTTTCATACTAAAGACGAATCTAGCTTGAATTACTGTTTGCAGACCACTAAGGTATGCAATGATGAACATATCTAATCTAACGTAATCTTGGACAAATCTGTCCAAGAAAATGGGGTGCCGTAAGGCAGTGTTCTGAGCCCATCATCATTTAATATTATGATTGATGATATTCTGTCTCCAGCTTTCGTCCCTCGAAACTTGAAACACCCACTTTAAGCTGATGATTGTGCACTCCTCGCCTAATGCACAATTTTCGGCTGAACGGGTTCAAGATGCACTTGAATCCGTTCAGCGTTGGGCGCTACGGTGGGGATTTAGGTTTTCACCAGTTAAAAGTGTCGCGGTTGTTCTTACCCGTGAAAATGAAATAACGAATTTCCACCTGAAATTAGACAACCCGATTCCCTTTTGCAATAACAAGATTTCTTGGGTTAAACTTTGATCAAATATTAAATTGGAGAAAGCACTCAGATTATTTTATTATTAATTGTAATAAAAGGTTGAATATTCATAAGGATATCTCGGGTTCATTTTGGGGAGCCGACAGGAAATCTTTATTAATGATGTACAAGGCCCTTGTTAGAAGCAAACTATACTATGGCTCTCAAGTGTATGCTTCGGCGAGCGACCATACCCTGAGAAGGTTGGATGTGTTACAGAATAAATGCCTGCGAATGTGTCCTGGAGCTCTGTCATGTACCAGGGTTCCACGATTGGAAGTTGAGGCAAATGTACCTCCTTTCCGGCTGCGTCGAGATGAATTAACGTTAAAGTGTGGTACTCTGCCTGTCGCCTGGCACAACAATATGAACTGTTCGTCGACACAGGCGTCAGGCCCCTAGCCCTCAGGATACACTTCCTCAGTAAAAATTCTGGTCTGAAAGTAGACAACGCTCGTTAGAAATAAACTACCCCTTTGGGAGCAGTCAAGAATAAAAACTAAGACCAACTGGCTCCGTGCGACGAAAAGGAAGGCGCCGGAGAGTGACGTACACCAGCGATTCCGTCATGTCATCATGCATCATTTATCATATGTCCGCTTCTACACAGATGGCTCCAAGACAGGTGAATGTGTGGGTGCAAGTGTGCGGTCGAATGAATGGTCTCTTCAGTACAGGCTACCGAACCATACATCTATTTTCTGCGCAGAATCATTTGCTATCGATAAGGCCATAGACTATACAAATAATTCAGTTCATATCCTGTTCATTGCAACATTTGCGGCAATGAACAGGCAGACCGGTTGGCTAAGTCGACCTCAGAACTCGAGAGGACGTTCCGATCACTCAGGAGCTGGGGTCCTGCCTTTCGTTGGGAAACAATTCAATATTTCCTCCGTGGCAAAGTCAGTAGACCAACCTGACAATACCAAGAAAGTACAAACACAAGTAGCGGACTGGACGACCTCATACAGGAAGAACAGAAGCGAGGAAGTCGTGCTAGCCCGTCTATGAACAGAAACTTCCCAGCAAGATGTGAAACCAGCTGAACCAATATAACAATAGACCACCTCCTCATACAATGTACCAAAGAGGCCGATTAATTTTTTCAAAAACAAGAAACCAAACTTCACCATCTACAATCCACTAGGTGACGATAACATAGTTAACAAATTGTTTATCTTTCTCAGGGGAACGGAAATAATTAACATGATTTAAGTTGGTTTGTTGGTTCGACTCTGTGCCGGAGCTGGCTTCGGGGTGTTGCTGCTTTCGCTCTAGGCTGGTTATGTGGTGGGCGAAGCAATTTGCTCATTATGCTGCTGGCCGGGATCGGGGGTGGCTCTTCTTGGAGTTGGTTCCGTTATGGTGTCCAGCTGACGGGTTGCCGTGTTATTATGTCATAATTCATATGTGTATTTTATGTTATGGTGAAGGACTATCTCTAATCTATCCAGTCTTTTTCTAATTCCTTCTGACAGCTGCACCAGTGGGTGTTGTGCCGACTGGGTGGTGTTTGCTGCCACGTTGACACATACCCACTTACCTACTTTTCTTCCAATTTTTTTCCCATATAAGTATTGATATAATTATTATGTAGGGACTTTACAGTAAAAAATCAAACAGGGTTCCAGGCCTAATGACATTACTTACATGTCACTGGCCATTAAACCCAACAAAATAAACATATGTCTAATTATGCTTCGCTTACCGGATAAATTGCGATCAATACGAACAGAATAAGTGACACAATCATACTAATATATAAATGCATTTCAACTAGCCTCTTTTATCAAAACTATGTTGTATGACAAAAAGTTTTAATTTCTATCCTTGATGATGAGCAGATGAGAATTTAGCACAGAATACAGTCCTTATCTTGAAGTTTTCAAGGAAATCTATTCAACGAAAAAATATCAAAATTTAGCGCAAAAATGTTTATCATTTGAACAATAATCTAAGATAAAACGCTTCACTATATGATATGATTATTGAAAATATATAATAGTGCATCCGTCAGCTAATATATAAACGATTATTTTGAAAGTATGATAGATTATTACAGGACTTATAGTTTTCGAAGAAATCTAGTCTCACTGTAAGAATATAAAAAATTGACTATTGCAATCAAATTTCTTAGGCCAAAAGTTTCTTCTCTTAGAATTGTAATATTACAGGATGCTATGCATGTCATTATAGAAATATCAATAATACTTTCTTTTAATGAAATATACCCGATTACTACGAGTCGAATAAATGGATTCATTTTATGACCAGATTCAATTTTATCATAAAAATAGTCCAAGAAATCTAGTCCCCTAGTAGGAATACCAAAATTTGCTGGTAAAATATTAAACGATAAATATCATACGAAAAATACGATAATGATTCCTTTAGCGAATATATACCCAATTATCATGAACCGAATACATGACACAGTCATACTAGAATGTAATAATTAATTACAGGCAAATAGTATTTAAAGTCCAGATTCATATTCAGCATGAAAAATAGTCCTAACACTGAAGCCTAAAACTTTTCATTTTAAGGATGTAATATTACATGACAAAACGCTTCTATAGAAGAGACAGAATTTGTACCGGTTTACAGGGAAATTCAGTGATACCCCAAAAATGCCAGATACCAAATAATCTTTTTCTTTTAAAACTCTTATAGCAATGACTTTCGTTGGCCAAAAAATACCGATTAACATGAACTGAATAAACTATATAATTGTCTTTTAATATATTCATTATTACAGGCCTTAATGGTGTGCAAACCGAATTTCAGAACATCAAATTTTTCAGCGAATTTTCTTGCTCAAAAAAATTTTAAACCTGAAATATTACGAGATAATTACTAGAAATATCTAATAGTAATTCAAGTAGATCGATAAATACGAAACGAATAATTGAAGTATCATATTTAAACATAGCATCAAAACATGACCTTATAATCAAGTTTTCCATCATAAGAATATCAAGATTTGATTGAAATGGATAAATTTGAGCAAAGCCTTGTTCTTTTAAAACAACTCTTTAATACTTGAAATATTCCCAATCAAAAACGAAACGAGAAAAGACAATCTGACTTACGGGTCATCATTAATTACAGGCCATGATACTTGCATATAGTATATCAAACACAGATTCGTATTCTGTGTGAAAATTATGCTTTATAATGAAGTTTTTAAGAGCATCTATCTCGTAATATCGAAGCAATATCAAATACCCATACTTAATCAGAGAATTTCAAATAGTGCTTAAAATACATTCATTTAATGACTTGAAAAACTAAAAATACTCATTTTTAAAACTAACATAGCATGAATTTCAAGCCCATATTTGTATTTAGAATGAAAAGTGTTCCTTATACTGAAAAACAGCAAAATTTACAGTGGATTTTTTTGCCTAAAAATACCCATTTAAAATCATGAAATAATCTGATAATGCTCCCTTTTGCGGAAATATACCTAATCACTATGCAATATTTGAATGTAATACCGGCAAACACTATTTCGAAGACCTAATGGTGGGGTAAAAAGTATTTCAAGCCCAGGTTCGAGTCTAAGATATAAAATTAGCCCAAAAGGTAAAATTTCGTTTAAGATACTAGAAATACTAGAAATAATTGTTGAAAATAAATAATGATGAATTCCTTAGGAGATATATACCCGAATCACGTGAAATCTAGTCACGCAAGAATATCAAAATTTTAATGT
>JAUUEF010024296.1:1891-16720 GCA_032361405.1 Panulirus homarus | reverse complement strand
AGTTGGCCAGAACACACACACACACACACACACACACACACACACACACACACACACACACACACATACACACACACACACACCCATACCAGGGGCCAGTTAACTATACCAGTGGAACCGATGGCCGTGACCATACCACTAGGAAGCAGTACGAGCCAGTGTTGAGAGTGGCAACATAATCACCGTAAGGATACACGACTCAAGAGCACTGTGATAACCCCATACTTGACATGCGTGATGTCGACACTTCCCGACATGGAGAAAGGCGTATGCACTGTGTATATAAACAAGTTTAGAACTCCTGTGATAGTAGAGACACTGATGTTGCTGTACAAGGAGAGCTTAGGCTGAAATCTTATCCCGTATAGCCTCCAACTGATTGCCTCACTCTTTACCGGAGGAACAAAACTCTTCTGTTAAGACCTACCACTCACTGGCAACCGTATGTCTCATTTAAGTTTACAGAAAACTCCCTCTAACATGATTGGCTTAAAAGAATCAGACAGTGTAACTTCATTGGCTGAAAAGAATAGGACAGTGTAACTTAATTGGCTGAAAAGAGTAGGACAGTGTAACTTGATTGGCTATAAAAGAAAAAAAAGAACCAAACAGTTTCAACAACTCTGGCAACACGGCTGTAGAATTCATGCGCACATCTTAATGAGCTGGTCACCGTGGTAAACGTTTATCTTTAGTGAAGGACGTCGTAGTGAATGGTGATATGATGTACACATGATGCCTAGTGTTGTGCTGGTCACATAGAAGAGGTTGTCTTGGCTAGAATGGAGACCTGCATCCCATCTTCAACATCTTTTCTCTTTTTTCGCCTCAGTCTTGGTTAAACTGCCTCTGCTCTGTAGCCTGTCGCATCAGAGGCACAGCACACGGAACCATGATCCCTTCCTATGAGAGTCATTCCCCTTTCATTTCCGCTGGCAATCAAAAATGTACCCCTCCAGTTATCGCCTCACTCCTCCCACTTCTGCTGTCCCCCAGAGTCTTTGAAACTCTTCTAAACTCTTACTTCCTCATTAGGTATCCCACTTCCATCTTTCTGATCACAAGAATTGTTTTCATGGCACTAGGTCTACTGGCAGTCTTCTCTACTGTGATGTGAGTCACGTCTGGCCCTCTTCCTCTCCTGGATTTTTGGTGTAAATTTCTCGTTGCCTCGACGTCTTCAGAGAGCATTTGTTTTGTCAACTCCCCTCCTCTGGTCCCTCTGCTTCTCTTTGTTCTGAAATGCACAGTCTCCTCTCAAAGTGTTCCATTGCAGTAGTCGCCGGTGGAGCGCTTTCCCAACTCCTCTCCTGTCGATACCGGTGTTCCTCAGGGTTCTTTCTTATCGCCATCATTCTTTCGTTTTTTTCATGAATGATCTCTGTGCTTTTAACACCATTCACCTGGAAACCCTAGCTCTTCTCTCTCTCTTCCTGCTCACACACCCAAGACAGTTTTTTTTTTTTTTTTCTTTGCCAAATTTGATGACCATTGGCTGAGATATGGCTAAGTAATGGTGAAAAAAAAAGATTTATTGATACCCCTTTTCAGACGCGAATGACCAGCTATAAACGATCCAATCTCATATTTGAAAAACGCTGAGAGTAGGGCACGCTGGAAGACTCGTTTATGTCAGATTTCAAGACCGCTAGTCGAAATGTAGCCAAGTATTGGCCAGAGTAAAAGGTTATTGTGATCATAGACTCCGACGGAATAGTAAAAAGGCCAGTGACACAAATTCATCCTAGGCTTGTAGAGATTTGTGTGTGTTTCGTCCCCGCATGATTATGTGATGGTAAGGAACAGCAGACGAAGATGATATTTTGTTGTGATGATTGAAAAATATAAAATCCTTTAAAATGCCGAAATAGGAAGAAGAAAAAATAAATCGATTGGAGAGTATATTGAGCTAAGGTCCATTTCCTGCCATTCTGTTCCAAGAATAAGGGATTGTATGAAACATTGATCGTTATGAAGATTAGGACACTGCAAAAACAATATGGTTCCCTCCAAGACGTAAATAGTCTTAGGACGGCGAAGCTCATGGAAAGTAATTTCGCGTACAGTTGGCTCTGGAACCAGACCGGTTGAAGTCCATCGTGGTAGAATACTGGGAAGAGCGACTGACGAAGACTGTGCGTGGAGAGGTGTGGCACCAGCCAGCGTCATATGCCGGTGAGTGTAAAATGCGCTGACGCGGCCCCTCGACGTAAAGGTGGAAGGAGCAAAGTGGTTATAGAAACCCTTTGGGGCCAACTTTATGAGCATCGCTCATCGGAAGGGTTTTTTAGTAACAGAATTTAAGAAAGAAACGTCACCAAATATACAAGAGATAACGTCGTATTTCAGGCCAGTACGGAGCGGAGCTGGACGATGCTGTCTTTCACATATTGCTCCCGACACCGCCCCTCCGCCATGACCTTCGTAAGATCGGAAGAAAAAAAGCATTATAATGTTACTCAGAATATTCGAAGGCTTTGTGCTAGAGTGGCTCTGTAGTACATACAGAAGGAATACCAGGCAGGTAGAACGCCGGGTCCACACATCTTTACTGAACAGATCCTAAAGATATAAATGGTTAATTGCACAAAGCTCCGTCGTTTCCATTGTTGAAGGTTCGATCACTCAGGGGGGAATTGTGCCTGCTCCCCGACTCTTCCTTATATGTCTGACATTGTTAGCAACACACAATACATGTGCCAGTTATCCTTTTGTCCTAACACTGTACCTGCCAACCACACACCTACACTGTCCTCTCACACACACGACTCCTATACTGTACCCACCCACCTGCTGGACACTCTGCATAACCCAGGAAAACATGGTCTCAGAACGGGACGGTCTTGCCTCTCTCTCAGTCGCCTGACCAGCATGTTACGATTGCTGAAGGTGTGGGGAACACGTAAGGAATTGCTGGCGTGATCTACACGGACTTTGCAAAAGCAAGTGTGACCGTGGTGTCATAGCACATGAAATGCTAAGATAGGAATAACCGGAAAGATTGGGAAATATATATATGTATATAAAGAATTTTTGAGTAACGGATCACAACACGTAAACCATGCCATCTGTAGTGCCTTAACGGTGAAAGAAAAAAAGCTCATTATCCCAGGGAACTGTGCCTGGACCCTTCCAATTCCTCATAGTTTCATATCAGTAGAAGATGCCGAAGAGGCTACAAAGAGATGCAAACGAAGTTTTCAGTTGGGCAACCGAGAGCAAACATGCTTTTCAGTGGAGAAAAGTTTCATCTCCTCCGGTATGGAAAAGATGAAAAAATAGAAACAACACAGAATATGACACACACACACACACACACACACACACACACACACACACTATAATTAACCAATGGATAACGTGAAAGACCTCGGGGTAATGATGTCTAACTACCTAACCTTAAACGAACTCAGTAATATAACGGTTGCCTCGTGCAGGGGGATGACAGACTGGATCCTGCTGACCTTCAAGACAAAGGCTAAGAAATACCATCGGTATTATTCAAGGCTCAAATAACATCCTGCTGGCACGACAGGCATGATAGACTTCATGAAATGCTATTACTTCATTCCAAAGGTGCGGTGTGCACAAAAAGAGAGAGAACGTCTTAAGCATCCGGGGCACACAAGGCTTTTTAGCACTTAGCCAGCTGCCATCAGAAACAGGATGGGATGCACACGGAACACGTTTAAGACTATACTGGACAAGTAGTAACTACAAGGTATACAAGACAAGCCAGGCTTAGTGGGCTTTAGAGGCCTGAGGTCTGCGACTTCCAACAACTTGGTGTCGCAACTACCCAGTCCAGCAGCTCGGGGCCCAGCCCGGGTTATGGGGTGAAGACCCGACCCTCCCGAAGACTTCACCAGGTATTCACCCTCCCTGCCGTGTCGCCAGCTCCTACACTGCACCTTCCCGCGCACACCTACACTGTCCTCAACGAAATGTTCCGTCTGGTGTCAGAGGGAGTACTTAAGGTGTGTAGGTTGCCCGGACAGTGGGTGTGGCGAATGTTGCACATGTCCAGCTGGATTATTCCTGGCACCATGAGTGTTGTTACCGCCATATTAACGTGACCTCCCCCATCAGACAACAAACCCTCCCACTCTCTCTCAGGTCGATGGCTGCTCCTCCTCCAACAATTTGGTTAGTAACTTCACCTTCCCCGACCTGTGTTCACGGTATTGAGACCCTTAGGGAAGTACCAGTTGTTCAGTGACTTGCAGTGAAGTGTTTCATGGGTAATGCGTTGCTAAATATGTTTTGTCCTATCTGTGGGTAAATGTTCAGTCTCCGGCTCACTGATTATGGTTACCTTACCTTACCTTACCTTGCGTTTCACTTGGCTTCGAGTTGGGAGGCTCCTCTGCCTCCACGACTCGGTCTGAGAGCAAGCTTTTCCTGCTGCTCTCCTCGGATCAGTCAGGCTGTTACAGGCCGCGGTTCACAAGCCTACGTACCCTTACATAATCTGGCTGATCAGATACATCATGTAGATGTTTGTCCGTTAGATGGTTGGCATTCAAAACTGAGGATTCCATAATTTTTTTTTTTTTTTTTGAAACGTCCAAGTACCAATATTAGGTTCAGAATCTTCGATCCCCTAATACCTACCCACCTTCTTATTGTATTACGATGTATTTTGATGATAACGGTTGTGTTTACACTGCTATTCCTGTCGTACCAGTAGAGTGTAATGTTCCAGTAGATTGATGGTCCCACCTTCCATATGTGTATTGCGATGTGTGTGTACCGTCTAGTGTGGTAAAGATCAGAGTCTTAAATGATTTCGACGTTACCAGATGTGGTCATTTTGATGGCATTGTTACCGACTGTGGGTCGTCTTTGCACATTTTCCCGTTCGAGAGTTTGGCCCCTTTCAAGGGCGATGTTTAACGCACGACAATGTTATGTATGGTCAAGTGTGTACGTATGTGCTTGGGGGAGTGTCATCGTGGGCGTCACTTCTCTCGTCTTGAAGGCCCTCAGGATCCACCCTGCCATCGACACAAGAGGGATAGCCGCGACTTTCTCGTGCTGGTTGAAGAGAGCTCGTCAAACAGTTACTCCGAGACTCTTTCTCGTCTCTCATTATGATCATTGTGTTTATGTTTGCGTGCTGTACCCTGTGCTTTGTTCTACAGATTCCAGCTAAATTGTTATTGACGTAAGAGCGTCTTGCCCCTCGTCGTGTGTTCGAAGCTAAGCTTTGCAGCTAATTGCGTAGTTTCCTGCCTCTTCTCTGACGTGTACCGTGAGGAGGTAGTACTAAAGAAGACGTGGGTCTCATGATTGGGAATTTACCCTTCGCCGTTTTATTAAAGGCGAGTTGTGTATGTTTAGGTCTGGTGACCTGGTAGTGCTGGTCATGGTTCTGAGGTAGGTACCGAGGGCAGATGGGATATATATATATAGCGGCTCCCCAGGCAAGTTAGGCTTCACATGTTTAGTACCGAGAAATACAAGTAAAAAATAACTGTGTGGGTGTGAGCCAAACGTAAACCAGAGCCAACCTCCCCTGTTGCTCGTCTTGATTTGTGCGGGTATCGTGGTGGTGTTGGTGGTGGTGTGGTATTGTGGTGGTGTTGGTGGTGGTGTGGTATTGTGATAATGGTGTGGTATTGTGGTGGTGTTGGTGGTGGTGTGGTATTGTGGTGATGGTGTGGTATTGTGTTGGTGGTGGTGTGGTATTGTGCTGGCGTTGGTGGTGTGGTATTGTGCTGGTGGTATGGTATCGTGATGGTGTTGATGTGTTATCATGATGGTGGTGGTGGTGTGGTATTGTGGTGGTGGTGATGTGGTATCGTGATGATGCTGGTATGATATCGTGATGGTGGTGGCGTGGTATCATGATGGTGGTGGTGGTGGTGGTGTGGTATCGTGATGGTGATGGCGTGGTATTGTTCGAATCCAGTTTACGGCAGTCGGTCCACAGTCAACCTAGCTGTTCATCTACCCCTGTGGGATGGGTCGATAAAATGCGTACCTGGCTCAGGCTAAGGTATATAGCTTTCATGAGATGGGCTTGATTAGGGCCTCGGTTGCCCGTACCTTCTCAGCTAACATAAAAAAAAAAAGTTGGATTACCCTTCGGAGGTGAAATTGTATAAGTTAGAGCCAACACAGTTTTACGTAGAGAAAGGAGGTTAAACGTAACGAAACTTAGATTCCTACAACTGGGTGAGCTCCGTTGTAGACCTAAGAGAGGGCTGGTGGGATTGCATCTGTATCTGGACTGCCTGAAAGCATTTGATACCGTGCCACGGTAGAGGCCGGTAAAGAACCTGGATCAGGCATGCACAAGGAGGAAGACTACTTCGATGGATAGATCACCTTTGCGGTAGAGGGAGGAGGGAGGGAAAGAAAGGAAGCATGTCAGAAGAGCCTTCTGGAAATGGATTGAGGTGGTCGCCATGGGCATGTGCAGGGCTCTCTTCTGGGACCTTTGCTCTTCTTGATTCTTTGTGAGTGACTTGACAGGATGATTGGACGCCTACTTAAATATGCATGCAGATGATGCAAAGATGTCGAGAGAAGTAAAGAGAAAGAGTAGGATTGCGCCATCCTAGTCACACTCCTCCCAGAGCTGGTGTGATGTGATACAAGGTTAATGAAAGTCAACTCGAGCAAATGAAGAGTGTCGAGGATAGGATACAGCGGAGGGAGACCTCGACATGAATTCTGTTTAGCAGGAAATAAGCAGCGAGAATCCTTGTGTGGGAGGGATCTGGGAGTCCGCATCGTCACCAGCCAGTTGCCACAATCCCACATAAGGAGAACAGTTGAAGAAAGAAACTGTTTTTGGTGGGCAGCCATTAGACCTGTATTCCAGTACGTGGGTAAGGAAATGTTCAGTAAGCTGTTTGCATTATTCGTGAGGCCAAAAGCTGACTATGCCTCTCAGGTTTGGCCGTCGCACAAGACGGCCAGAATTAGGAGAGATGAGTTACAGGGTTTTGGGGGAGGGAGGAAGGGTTAGAAGTTATATTTGTCCTCCGTGGTAGAGAGTAGAGTGAGGGGTGACCTGACCACAGTGTGGACGTAAAGTGAATAATTCTTTGAGGGATGGGAGGATAGAACGAGCAGAGCAAGACACGTTGGGAAGGATGTATAGCAGTACTGCTATAGGACGTCTGTGGTGGATGAATGGAGGGAACCGCGTGATATTTTTGTGAATGATGTCAGCTTTTACACACACACACACACACACACACACACACACACACACACACACACACACACACACACGGTATTCGGTGTTGTCGGGGAAGCGGAAGTGCGACCTTAAACAGCCTGGCCGGAGCCGTATTTGCCTTCCGTCCTTTCCCGTATGGCGTTTTTTTTTTTCTTTCTTTTTTGTGCTTTAACATTTGCGTTAAAGTTTAAGTTGTGCGGGGTGGATGCGGCGCCGTTGGGGGAACCGCATCAGTGACACCGAACCAGGAAGCGAACCACCGCGGTTACGACGTGTGCAAACCTCTCATAACGTTGCTGTTGCGTACCCCCGGGTCAAGCCTTCCACACAACACCGGAACGTGTTGATGGTACGTTGTCGTGTTCTCACGCTACGTCTCTAAAGACACTGGGAGTGAATGACGTCACGCGCGTAGTTCTCGCTGGTGTACGCATGTTTGTTTGTTTGTTTGTTTGTTTCTTTGGAACCGGAGTTTGTTGCAGCCGTAACGTAATGTTGAGAAGTTTTCCCATTCCTGAAACCATTACATGTCGACACCACATCCGTCTCGCTGTCGTACACATTATATGTATGTCGCCTCATCCGTCTCCTCGTCGTACACACAGGCACGTCTACACATCCGTCTCCCATGCCGTACACATCGTGTGAATGTCGAGACATCCGTCTCCCTTTTCCTACACCTTCACAACTCTTATGATTTTTAATGATGTAATGTGAGGTAGATTTTCTTCATGATTACTCATGTTTCATGGTGTGTACGTGACAGCAAAATTTTAAGCCAAATGTGTACACTGATCATTGTGCCAGGCGTTGATGACTATGTGCCAGAAGGTTCTGACGTTTAGTGACGTCCTGTGTCTTCTTCAATTAAGGAAAACTAAAAACAACTGTAAATCAGTTGCTCAGACTGGATTACTTGCAACCCTAGCCTTAGACCGGGTTTTATGTCACCTTAGCCTTGGACTGGGTAGGGTGTAACCCCTTAGCCTTAGACCGGGTTATATGGTTATATGTAACCTCTATGCTTGGACTGTATTTGTTGCAAATGGGTCACCAGTGATGGTAGCCAGGGATGGTGATGGGCCACCAATTGCGTTAGCTAGTGGTGGAGGTGGACCACCGGTTGTGATAGCCAAGGGAAGGGAGGTGGGGCCACAAGTAAGGCCATGGTCCCTCCACTAATGTTGGATGTATAAGGCCATGATGCCTCCACTAGGGTTGGGGGAGGAGGAGGAGGAGGAGGAGGCTGGGTATGGCAATATGTCGTTTGAGAATGTCATTTTTAATGAGACACTGATGCAAGTAGAGATCGTCAAATGCTGGGCGAGAGGTAGGAGCGTCGTAGGTCGTGACGTCTCCGGGGGTGTCGTGCGAGGAGTCACGGTGCATATTATATTGTATGAATGGCGGTGAGAGCCGCACGGATCGCACATGAGAGGCGGTGCATGAACGGCTGCTGGAGGGCTGTGGTGCCAAGTGAGGTACTGATGCCAAGGTCAGGTGTGTGCCAGCTCTTCTCCCAAGCTGTGAGGGGCTGTCCTAACGCATGACTGTTGGCCGGGTCCCCCGTCCGCTCCCACGGTGTGGTAGGAGACCGTGTATGTACGTAATGACCAAGGGGAGTTCCACCGGCTGGTGACGTAAGACGCGTCCGTGAAAATGTGTCATTTCCCGGCATGGAGGCAGGTGGTTGGGGGCGGTGTGTCAAGACAGTATATGGCTGCTAAGTCATCGTCCTACTTTTGTCTCGCAGCAGATTTCTTCGCCAGCTGGTAGTTGTGGCCAAGTGTTCGTAACCTGTGTTGTCGACCGAAAACGCGTGTCGTGTGAGCTGAGGAATGTGTTAATGTTTGCCAGGAAAGACGATGAAGGGGGCGGGGGGTTGATGTTGGCTCATGGTATTGACATTGGTCATAGATCAACATGTAATGGCGTGTGATCTGTTATCATTCCCTGACACGATGATTAAGATAACGCACTTGATCATGCGGTGCTAATTAAGCCTTGGGTGACTGTTTTGGTGTAGTGTTTTACCAGAGTAGGAGTGTCAGAGTATGACGTGGAGCATTTAATTGTATTGCATTATGCGGTGAGGTCCTGGTGACCATGGATAATGTGGAGTTAGATAACGTAAAAGTTTGGGGAAACACCGACTCAAGAAATCAAGAGAAGCTATGAGAACCCGACTTTACTCACCCCTCACAGTCGATATTTATGTTTGTGTATTTATTGGGAAAATATGTTAATGTAATGAGCGACAACGGCCTGCTCCGGGGCGTGTTGGCATGAGCGTTAATGAGTAGCATATGCTGAGGCTTGAACACCATTCTGAGTGAGTTATGCCTTAAATTAATCTTACGAGCAGAATGAATAATATCAGACGTAAATGGCAAGTCAGATGGGACTTGGGAACCGAAAATGATAACAAACAAGAGGAGATCTTGGAAGACGGTTGAGGTGTGGCATTTTTCCTGGGAACAGGACTCGCCATTATGACACAGTCCTTTATGGACTTTATGGTCACTTACTGGAGAGCAGTGTTACCGTGGAACATCCCCTGACACAATGCTAGAAATATATATATTGGAGTCCCAAAGACATGTGATGATTGTGTGGTAACAGTGGAGGGGATAAAAGTAATGGAGATATTTTAGACTGTAATGTACATGTAGAAATACTTGATTCCTTCAAAGAAAACCAGAATATTTTTTATAAAAAATGATTTTGAGTGTTTAGTTATCTCTTAAAGGAAGCCAACATTTTATGCAGTATTGTACATAAATAGTTTTGATATTTTAGATATCTTTTCCCACTAAAAAGTACTAATTATCAAACGAGTTCCAACGCTTTGCAAAATCCCCCCCCCCCCCCCCAAAAAAAAATTAAATGAATAGATAAATAAAACTATATCAACACCGGCTTGCAAATTGCGACCTTAAGGACCTTTATGTTCTTTAGTCTTTTCTCGATATAATTATCCTAACATCTCTCTAATCATCATCAGTCTCATTTATCGTATGTGGAAACCATATCAGAGATCGATTTATCATATCGATTTATCATAGCATATCACCTCCACCACTTCACGCTCTCCCGTTCTTAACCATGTCGAGCCTAGGGATAACTTCGCCCACGGCACCGTATGAGCCACGACGTCACCAAACACACACACCCACCTTACTTTTCAAATGTTGTAGGAAATGAGGTAAATACCGGCTGCCGGGGGGAGGTTGGGTGAAGTCTTTCAAAGGTCTTTTGTTTTTTAACAAGCTATCACATGATTTTAAGGCAATGAATCCGTTTTCTGTGATCTTCATAGCCTTCACCACTATCGCCTTTTTTTTTTATTTTAAGAGTATCGAAGAATGAAATCTCCTAAATCACTCTTCAACACTTGATATGTTCCCGAAACACTGCACTACCATTGCCAAACAAGATCCTTTATTATCCTTCGTTGTTAACCGCCCGCCGCAAAGACTAAAATCCTAGTTAACCTTATATTCATTCCCCTTAGCACGATAGTACAACACCACTGGGTTAAGATGGCGTGGCCTTTGACCTGGCACTTGCGGATCAGGTCAGAGGTGACGCCATCATACCCAAGACTCGATCCTCAGTGCACAAGGGTAAGTGTCAGACGCGTTACTGGAATATTGCCGAAGGTGAGGGCGGTTATGGGGGTTTTGGTCGTGTAGGGTATGTACGTGTTGCTCTCCTAACGCGGATCACGAACGTAAAAACTGCCCTTTGATGTTATAGGTCCTGTGAACTGATAGACTTAGGTGATGATGTCTTTCATTGTCAGCTGATAGAGTTAAGGTGATGTTGTCTTTCATTGTCAGCAGATAGGTGATGTTGTCTTTCATTGTCAGCTGATAGAGTTAAGGTGATGTCTTTCATTGTCAGCTGATAGACTTAGGTGATGTTGTCTTTCATTGTCAGCTGATAGAGTTAAGGTGATGTTGTCTTTCATTGTCAGCTGATAGACTTGGGTAATGCAAGACTCGGAAGCTCATGGTGCATTATGAACTGTATTGCACGATGTAGGATGAATTTCTGCATTCGATACATAGAGAATACAAAGTACACAAGAGAATACAAGTACCAGTTCATTATAATCAACATAGTGGAAACCCGTGTAGCTAATGAAATAGGATGTACTGCACACTAGATGTCTTGTGGTGGTACAGTATATTATATAAGATTATACAGGAGCATCGATAGTGTATACCACGTTAGTAGTAAATACAAAGCCACAACAGTTTTATCATGTTTATATTTAGGTTTCCGTTCTTTAGACGTGTGTTAATGAAACTCACAGTGTGATAGTGGCTGGCGTAGCAAGGCAGAGTTGTGTACACCAGACCTCTGTACTTGTCTGGTTTGCTTTCACATGAATTACTTTGTATGGGTTAATTTTTGTTGTTTACCTGATGTACCCCATGTAAACTTGTAGACATGTTCATGTGTACCACCTGTAGACAGATGTCTGTATATTTCATGTAAACGTACGTGTGTGTGTGTGTGTGTGTGTGTGTGTGTAAACCTATGTAAGTATACCTCCTTAAGACCTTTGTATTTATTCCATTAGACCTATGGACGTGTGCCCCTTGTATACCTAAGCCCTCATCCCGCACAGTATTAGTGGTAGTAGACATCGTCAACAAAGCGTATTGCACTGTCCCCCGACACATCCTCACACAAAAGATACTTGACAGAACCCTCCACAACAATAACTAAAAGTGGTTGGCCCGTTTTATAGCCGGCCGCAATGGTAGAGTCGCTCACAATGGCCTCGCCCCTAAAACACGTAAACCATACAACGGAGTTTCCCATGGAGCAGTTCTTTCTCCAACCCTCATCAGTCTTCCTGCACCACCTCCCATTACCCCTAGCACTCGTACACCACAGCAGTAGCAGCAACAGCCGCATCACAGCACTCGTACACCACAGCAGTAGCAGCAACCGCCATGGAACACTACGTTACACAATTAGAACAGCGTCTCGCCCGGGCCAGAATGTCTGCATCTCCACATAAAGTCATCCATCACTCTTTTAACCCGAGAGAGACACGAATCCACCTCAGCTCACATCCTCCAGTCACTAGAATGGACAACCACTCCCACTCAACCGTGCCACCCGCACATGACGGTCACTCTCCAAACCAGTAACATCAACATGATAGCAACACACAACCAAAGTACCTCAGGACATTTAACTTGCACCAGAATCGGACAAACAGAAAAAGAATCCCTCAACATCATTGACAAACAATTTATCCGTCCCAATTGTAAAAATACGCCTCACCTGCCTGGTCTTCCGCCCTCTCAAAAGCGATCATGACAGAGCTGCAACTCGCACAGAATTGTGTCGTCAGAACAGTCACTGGCTTGCCTAACGACCACAAGCCCTCAACATGTACACAAGGAAACAAAGATCCTCGCTGTGCAATGCCATCTCGGCATCCCGGGCAACAGCAGTGGACCCCTCCCATCCAAAACACTCTATAACTAACAACCAACTTATAAATAGAGGTAAAAAAAAGAAAGTTTACCCCTGCCTCACACTTCAATAATCTCTACCCACGGATAGATTCATTCCCCTCTACCCTCATCAAGTATAACATTCACACTGCAATCATCTGACAACCGGTCCTGCAAACTCTGTATCAAACTCCAACAACCTGCCAGACGTCTATACACCTATACTAGGAGCCACACTGCCCAGACAAACACGAATCGCACTCTACCGTCACCCAAAAATCTACAACACTGCAGACCCAGTTTCAGCATGTTCCATGACCCTTCACGCCCGCGATGCAGCTACCACACATCTGGGACACACTGAGCGCGTCCTGCTCAACGGCCTTGCACTTTCTGCACATAAACGCGCACACATCACCACACTTTATGACCTGTCGCCCCGATCGGTGGAGGTGGCCCGGCATACTGAGTGCTGCTAGAGCCTCATAAAGGTAGAGGGGACTCCTATGTAGATTGTGATATATGCTTCCTGTAGGCCTCTGTATGTTTACCTCCTACGGGCCTGTGCATGTATACCTCCTGTAGGCGCCTGTGTATGTACACCTCCTGTAGATACCTTCATAGGATGATGGGTACGTTTTCTGAATGGTGGGTACCTCCACTGGATATTGGGTACCTCATCAGGATGTTGGGTACCTCCACTGGATATTGGGTACCTCCACTGGATGACAGATACATCTACTGAAAATGAGTACCTCCACTGGATCATAGGAACTTCCTCTGGATGGTGGGTACCTCCACTGGATGGTGGATACGTCCACTGGGTGATGGATACCTCCACTGGATGGTAGGTACCTCCATTTGGATGATGGGTACTTCCACTGGATGATGGATACCTCCACTGGATGGTAGGTACCTCCACTGGATGATGGGTACCTCCACTGGATGATGGGTACCTCCACTGGATGGCCAGTAACTTCTGTGGAGGGCAAGTACCTCCACCTCTACTGGATGATGGGTACTTCCACTGGATGGCAAGTACGTTCATTGGGTGTCGATTACTTACATTGAATGGCGAGGACCTCTACTGGATGGTCACTACCTCCACTGGATACTTAGTGCCTCCACTGGATGGTCATTACCTCCAAGGAAAAGCGAGAACCTCCACTAGATGGTCAGTGCATTCACTGGATGACCAGTACATAAACTGTAAGGCAAGTACCACCAGTGGATGGCGAGCACTTACAGCGGATGACAATTACATCCATTGAAAGGCAAGTATTTCCATTGGATGGCAAGTACCTCCACTGGATGGTCAGTACCTCCTCAGGATGTTAAGGACCTACACTGGATGACAAGCACATCCACTGGATGGCAGATGCCTTCTGGTTGGCTTACCTCCACTGAATGGTCAGGACCTCCAGTTGATGGTCAGTACCTCCACTGGATGGTGAAGATATCCACTAGATGGTCAGTACCTCCACTGAATGGTCGGTACCTTTACTGGAAGGCAAGTGCCTCCAGTGGATGGTGATTAGATCTAGTGGATGGTAGGTACATCCTGTGGATGGTAGTTACCTCCACTGCAGTATCTTCAGTGAAAGGCAAGTGCCTCCAGTGGATGGTGATTAGATCTAGTGGATAGTAAGTATATGCATTGGATAGGAAGTACCTCCACTGGATGGTTAGGACATCCACTATATGGTCAGGACCTTTGCTAGGTGGTCAGTATTTCCACTGATTGCAAGTACCTCCACTGGATGGTTAATACATCCACTTAGATGCCCAGTGCCTCCACTGAATGGTGAGAACCTCCACTGACTGATCATTACCTCCACTAGAGGTTGATAACCCACACCAGATAATCAGTACCTGCATTAGATGATTGGTGCCTCCACTGGATGATCCGTATGTTCACAGAAAGGCAGCACTCCAGTGGATGGTGAGTACCTCCACTGGATGGAAATTACCTTTACTGTAAAGCAAGTACCTTCACTGGATGATGAGCACTTCCTCAAATGGCAAATACCTCCACTGGATGGCAAGTGTTGATGAAGGCCTCCACATTGTGGTTAGTGCCTCCACTAGATGCTTGATACCTCCACTAGTTGTCATTTACCTCTATTGAATGTCAGGACCTCCACTGGATGA
>JAUUEF010024185.1:6109-16724 GCA_032361405.1 Panulirus homarus | reverse complement strand
GTATATCTCTGTGTATATGAGTGGATGGGCCATTCTTCTTGTTTCCTGGCACTACCTCGAAGCAGGAAACAGCATTGGTGTATATCATTATTATTATTATTATTATTATTATTATTATTATTATTATTATTATTATTATTATCATTGTTATTGTTGTTGTTAGGTGTGCAAAAGAGAGGTCCTTGAATGTAAATGTACTGAGAGGGGCAGCAGGTGGGATGTATGATTATTATTTTGTGGAGGTGAGAGTGGAAGTCTGAAGTGGCTTTAAGAAAGCAGGGAATGACATGGGTGGGAAGAAGGTGGTGAAAGTGAGAACACTTAGAAAAGAAGTTTGGATGTGGAGATATTAAGATAGATTGAATTAAGAGTAGCATAAAGTGATTATACACGAAACAAGGGTAAAAGGCCAGGACCTACATGTGAAAGTTAAGTGGGCACATGTGAAAGGGTAATGAGTGGTGGCATGAGGAAGTTATCCTTGTGAAAGAGAAATGAGAGGGGTATTGACAGTATTACAAGGAAGGAGTACAGGTGATTGGGAGGGATACAAGAGAAAGCAGCAGGAGGTCACCAGGGGGACACTGGAGCTGAAAAAGAGGGCAAGCAAGAGATAGGAATAATAAGAAATACTTTACAAGGAGGAGGTGAATAGTCTGAGGTCAGTGAAAGGATTTGGTGAAGTGGTAACAGGTAAAGAGGAGGTGAAAAAGAGATGGAGTGAGTATTTTGAAAGACTTAAATGTGCTTGATGATAGGGTGGCAGATGTAGATTGATTGGGATGTAGTTGTATGCTGAGTGAGAGAGTTATGGTAAATGGTTTGGTGATAAAAACCTTGCGTAAGATGAAGTGTGACAAAGTAACAGGAGTGGATTTGACTGCAATTTGAGTTTCCCAAGAAAGGGTGTGACAGTTTTATTGATTGCTTAATCAGCCTTTTCAACATATCTATGGCTGAAGAGGATGCCATGGTGTCTTTTGAAAGTAATCGAAAGTTACTCCTTCAAAAAATGTATTAGATTTTTTGAAAGTTTCATGAACAACAAATATTGAGGTATTTATAAAATTTTTGAGTGGCAGTCATGTAATAATTCAGTCGCCAAATAGATATAATTATAAAAATGTAGTGTCATGCTGGGAGAACATTAGGTAGGAGGGAGTTGGGAGTGGATGATATGAGGATGTATGTAATATCTTTAGTAATGTACTGAGTAGTATGTCATGGGACATACTTTCAAATTTTGAAAATGCTCTACGAATTAAAGGTAGAAAGATGATAGAGAAAGACTCTAGAATAATCATTTTGATTCAATATGGTAGTCACACGTAATTCATCTAAAATGTTATACTAGTTTTAAGGAAAGACTTAATATCTTTTGATAGTTTTGTTGGAGTCGTCCAGACAGAAAAAGAGAAAAATTAAATTTTGGGAAAGTCTTCATAGCTTCTGATCACTTATAATTTATAAGGTAGCATGTGTATTCCCTCTTGCTGTACTGAGATGAAAGTTGTGTTTAAGCTAGCTTTTCCAGAATATGACCTTCACTGTACAAGTCACTTAATTGTCTGTTCATATTTTTCTTTTCAGAAAGTAAAGAGCAAAAGGGGTAAAAGTGAGGATGAAGCGGGACGATCATTCAGAGCTGGGAATGTGTTGGTATATGATGTTAAATCTTTGATGCCTCTTTCAAAAGACCTTGGAGCATCTTATATGTAAGGATTATGCATTTCTTTGAAAAACTTTGCAAAAATGATTTTCACATGATGGATGATGAACTGGATCTGTTTATCTACCTATCTATTTATATCTTTCATGCCTATTCCCCAGGGAACTCCTATTAAGGGGTTGGCCCTAGCAAAAGAATCTCCTTTTATTCCTGTCTGTACATGACTCCCTCGCATACAACATTCCATGTATTCTTTCCCATTACTCTCCATCGTATATTCATCCATTCTGTATCCCCATGTCCTAGGTGGTCTTCATCTCACATCAGTCCCTTTCATCATACTATCATACACTCTTTTTAAACTACCCACCCTTTAATTTTTTTGTAGATGCCCATACCACCCCAAAGTATTATGTTTCACCCTCTCTTTCACTCCACAGTTCATTCCCTTTGCATTTCCTGATGTACCAAATCCTTCATACACCCATTCATTACTTTCTTCATTGCATTTAGTCGTACCAAATGCTTCTCTCTTATAACTCACTTCCACAGCCTGGATTCTTGACCTCTGTAACTCATCCCATGTCTGTATTTCAGGTGCATAGGTTTGGTTTGGGAAGACTATGCTGTCCCTTAAACCTTTCTTAACTTCCATACTTACATTGCAGTCCTTCATTGTTCTGTTAAGGGGCCCAATGACTCTTGTACCCTCTTTTGCTCTTGCTCTTATATCTCCTTCCACATCACCAAACTTACCCAAGATAGGTCTCATATACTTAAATTTTGTCACCTCCTCCAGTCTTTTTCCCCCAACATTTATGAAACAATTTAGTACACTTTTTTCTCTGACTTTGTAAGACTTTGCAAAGTCTATATTTTCATGTTTTCCTTTCAGAATGAATATTAAATACTTATTTGAAGAACCTCCACCCACAATGAATTCATTCATTGTATCTGTCCATATCTTTTGTGGAATCCCCCTCCTCTTGTATCCTCAGTTGCTTTACTAGTAATACCATATATTATCTTGACCATCCAATCATCTGCTGTGCTTTCTGCTTATTCACGTCATCTAGAAATCTCCATTTTGGCTTGTTTCTAAAAAAAAATTCATATCCCATTTCCATCTTAAACCTTCATTCTCTACTCTCTTCTAAAGATAGCAGTACTGCATAATTTACTCATCTCTTCTAATCTGAAATTTGGCTCCTCTGAACAAGAAAAGCTAGTATTCATAGCTTTACATTTTAGTAAGATCAGTTATTTCATCATGCAGTTTCTAGTGCATTCCAGCTAAATTCTTTCTATTCAGCATACCTTTCATTGAATTTTCAATTTTTCTCCTTTGCAAGACTGTTATTTTTACTCATCATCACCTCCAAATACCAAAGTTCATTTGTAAATTTTGATTCTTTTTCATTCAAAACTAGTTCTTGTGCTGTGACAACCTATCGTTTTCAGAAAGGAGAATCTAGATTTTGTTCACATTTACTTTCATCCATCCTTTCTCTTGTACACATCGTCAAAGTGACCACCATTCTATTCAATTCTTCCTCTAATTCAGGTAATAGGGCAGCATCACCTGCATACAACAACTGAAGCAGCTTCCATAGTGTTCCATCATGGGTCAGCAGTACTGTAAACCGCTATGACCACAAGCAAGCCTCATCTTGTATGATGCTTCTTCCATTAAACACTAAAAAACCATGATGGCATTGTGAAAGTTTGACACACTTGCACATTTGTTTATACCACTCATACCACCATTTACTTGGACACAAGCATTACTTCCAATATAAACCAAACAACAATCAGAAGTATTACTTTATCATATGCTATTTCTAAATTGATAAATGCTGTGTACACTACCTTCTGTTCTAACACTGTCTTCACTACCTTTTTGAATGCTGAGATTTGGTGTAATCACACCCTTATCTATTTACAGCCACCCTCTCCATCAGTTAAAAGGGGTTCCCTAACTCTTTTAACACTCTTAGTCATTGGTCTACCAAATATATTGGCAGCTATGTTAAGATGACTTTTTCTTCCATAATTCTTTTATTGAAGTACAGTCATTATTGGAGATATTTTCGTGTGAGGTTTTCATATTAGTTCCATTCCATAAATAGCTCAAATTTTGTTGGCAGGTTGGATGAAAATGACATAGTTGGCACATGTGCACACAACAGAGATGCAGCTGCCGCTGTTGGTCGTAAGGATCTTGTTCAGGTGGGTTGTGCAAGATGTATCTACTCCCTCAAAGGGGTGGCCATGGAAACAGTCTCCATAACTAGGAACTCCACTGCCGATTCTTAGCCTTTAGCGCCTTACCCTTAAGAGGACACTGGCAGAGTGCAAATCTAGTGCAGTGTTTGCAGAGACTATTATCTAATGTTCCTAATGGCTACTTCTGTCTAATGCTCCTACCTACTGCTTCTATCTAATGTTTCTACCTAATAATCGTGCCTAAATTTCCCTACCTACTACATCTATGTACTGCTCCTACCATTTTGCCAGAAGGCAGGGCTAGCACATAGTGCTCACCACAGGAATATCTAGAGTTGCGAAGAATGAGCTGCACGAGTTAAGTGCTGTCAATTAATACATATGACAAGGAGAGATTGTATGTTTGTGGACTGAATGCCAGTAGTCCACATGTTAGTGAGGCAGAAAGAAAAGACAGCTACCTAGGTCAGAGGAGTGCAGCTTGACAACCACTGAAGTGCTGGACTAAACAGATGTCACTAATTCTCTTGATACTCAGGTGGGTAGTACTGATAATATACCTCCCTGGTCATTGGCTGCCTACCGAGTACTGTTGTAAATTAACTTTTCTCTCATACTAGTTCACTGTTTTCCAATTTTGCATAAGTTACAAAAACAGGAGATAATGGCTTCATTTTTATCACGTCCACTCAAGCTTTCATGTAATGTGCACCAAAACCCGATCCTCCATCCATAAACAAGCAAACCTACTCATCAGATAATTTCATTTATGACAGTTTTGTCCTTGTTTAATTTGTTTATGGATGGGGTGGTTAGGGAGGTAAATGCAAGTTTTGAAGAGAGCAAATATGAATATGTACATGTGTATGTATCTATTTGTCTGTGTATGTGTTTGTATATATATGTGTATATGTGTGGATGGGCCATTCTTCATCTGTTTCCTGGTGTTACCTCACTGACTGGGGAACCAATTAAGCATGATAGATAAATCCTCCCCTCCCATTCTTCATTTTCCAAAAAAGGGAACAGAGAAGGGGGCCAAGTAAGGATATTCCCTTTTAGGTTCGGTCTTCTGTTCTTAATGCAACAGCTTCAGCTTCCCTTTTACTTGATAACCCTCCTCACACCACATATTGTCCTCATGCATTTCATTTCTAACACATACTCCTCCGTCTGTGCATTCTCATATATGGCCCTTGCCTCACATCCATATAACATTGTTGAGACTACTGTAACATCAAACACACCCATTTTTGTCTTCCCAGAAAGCAACCTATCTTTTCACACATTTCTTAAATGCTCCCAGAACCTTTGCCCCCTTACCCTGTGACTCATTTCTGCTTCTGTGGTTCCATTCACTACCATGCTCACTCCCAGGTATCTGAAACACCCTACTTCCTCTGAGGAAGGTTTAGAAAAGTTAAAGAAGTATTAAATTAAGGAGTCATGAGTTAAAGAACAGGACACTATGTATATATTTGTAAACTTTTGGTAAATCAACAACTGTCTAGATGTGAGAGGGAGAACATGCCATTAACTTTTCCTTCAGGAATGTAGTTATAGATGACTAAAGGTTACCAGGGTACTACTAAGATCAAGGAAAATATTGCTCCAGATCAATAATATTTTCAGAAATTCTTTCTTTGAATGAACTTATTTGGTATTGTATTTAGTAGGTAAGAGCATTATCTGGGAACATTAGGTAGAAGTAGTAGGTTGGAACATCAGGCAAGAACATTAGGTAGAATTAGGTGGTAGGAACAGTAGGTAGGAGCCTCTGAAAACACTGCACTATTGTTGCCCTCTGCCTGTGGCCTGTTAAGGGTGAAGCAATAAAGTGGCACTGGAGTTCAAGAGTTATGGAAACTTTTGCTGTGGCCTTCTGCTTGAGGGGTTTTCCACAAGGAATGAGCATCAAAGACAAAGGTAGTATTGTCATGAACTTCTTTCATGGTGCAAATTGTAATCAGTTGATGAATAAAGTCTTTATCCCTTTGTGCTAATAAGCTAAGGAATGTATATTAACTAGATGATCTTAATCAGTCATGGGATTCTCTTACATAGGTGTCATGTGAGTCACATAATTCTATGATTTCAGCAGCTGCTCCTTTTATTCTGACGAACTTATAAATCTCTTTATGACAGGTGTGGTCTCTAGCAGCTGCCACGGCTTCAATTGGCCCTGGTCTAAGTACAAATGCATCTGAATATACAGACTCCCCTTGGACACACCATCCATTTGCTCGCAAGCTGATCAATTCAGTGTATGTTGTTATTAGCATTGCAATGAATTTGAAATACAAAGTTCTTTTTTTTCTTAATGGAGAATCACTGGTAACTTTATTCTTGGCATTAGAATATGATTTTTTTTATTGTAGATTTTTTTCATGCATGTTTGCTGTTTCCTGCATTAGTGAGGTAGTGTTAAGAACAGGACTGAGCCTAAGAGGGAAAATCCTCACTTGGCTCCCTTCTCTGTTCTTCCTTTTGGAAAAGTAAAAACTGGAGGGGAGGATTTCCAGCCCCTGCTCTCTCCCCTTTTAATTGCCTTTTATGACACACAGGGAATACCTGGGAAGTATTCTCTCTCCCCTATCACCAAGGATAACATACATACATATACATGATATACTTCTTTCCGTCTTTCATATTTGATCACTGTTTCAATCATGCTTCAAGTTTCTAATGTATTTTTAATGAGTTTTTCCACTGTGTTACTGTGATAGTTTCTCATGTGAATTTGTCCTGTTCTACAGTTTGGATCATTACCTCACCCTGAATGATGTGCAGACTGCAACAATGCTCTGCTGTGTCTTCGGCACAAAGACTGAACCACAGAATACTGCCTATCCACGCAAAGGTCGCACAGAATCTAACAGTGTGAGTATTGTATACATGACTTTGAAGTACTTATTTGTAATGTATTTATATACATGATTATGTGATGTGGAATAAGTAATGCTAGCTAGGATATTATGCAAGATGCAAATGATGAAAGTTGACTGCATGTCAAAAAACATAGTTACTTTTCCATCACTTTCTCCATAAGCTCACAATAATTTCAGAGAAAATCTTGAAGTTCATTTCTAGTCATAAAAGCAAGAAAAAAGACATTTTTGTAAGATGCAGAAGTATGATATGGTTCATCTAAGTATGATCTTGTTTTGTCATTATTTTAAGAATGGATGGTTAGCAAGTATATTGAGAACTAAACTTTTTGTATGATAACGTTGAAAAAACATAGAAGAATGTGCGAGTAATAGTATATTATTGTTATTATTATTATTTTTTTTCATAATATTCACCATTTCCGACGTTAGCGAGGTAGCGTTAAGAACAGAGGACTGGGCCTTTGAGGGCTTATCCTTACCTGGCCCCGTTCTCTGTTCCTCTTTTGGAAAATTAAAAAAAAAAATGAGAGGGGAGGATTTCCAGCCCCCGCTCCCTCCCCTTTTAGTCGCCTTCTACGAAATGCAGGGAATACGTGGGAAGTATTCTCTCTCCCCTATCCCCAGGGATGATTATTATTATTATTATTATTTTTATTATTGTTATTATCATCATCATTATTATTATTATTATTATTATTATTATTTTGATGTTTAACCCTTTAATGTCCCGCTAAGTTATCCTTTCAAATTCTCAAAATTCATGTTTTTCAATGTATTTAACCTTAAAGTGTCAAAGATATCCATATAACAAAGAAAATGAATCCTTCAGAAGTATTTTTCATCCACTCCTTTCACTGTAACAATGTGTAAAAGTTTTGTAGATGTTTCAGCACAAAGAACTAAAAAGTGAGAGCCTTAATGTCAAGTTTGTTGCAAATGAGCATGTTTTATCATTTTTTCTACCTACACTGAATGATTATTACAAATCATTATTGTTTTATCTTATATAATAAATCTTTTCTTGCTGTAATCAGTATTGTTCATTGATGATATTTTCATAACAGCAAAACTTTAAAAAGTTATTTGAATTGCTAGCCTTATCAGTCAGATGCACTATTGTTAGGGTCAGATGGGTGCTGACAGCACCGTCTTCACTTTTACTAGAATACCTTTTCCTGCCTTATCTTGGTCATCTTTTGATGCTCAAGAATCATTCACCATAGAATGTTTCTCTACAAAATCCAAACAGATCTTCATCATCTAATAATGCATGATGATCTTTTGCCTGATTCTCTAAGTCTAGCTTAAAGTTTTGCAATTTTCTTCCTAGAAAACTCATGCAAATGTGCTGTCATTGACATGCCTGGAGGATGACATAATGTGGGAAGAATTCATTACACTCTACTACCTCAGCTACCCCTATACTCAGAGTAATGCCTTGAAATTGAGGTGTGAAGCTATGTGCATAAATATCCGTGTAGAGGAATTGCCCAGCTTGTGTAGATATTTGTTTGGAGACATTAAGGGGTTAAAGATGGAATGTAAATGACATCCTCCAGTTTTCATTTTGGATATTTGAAATGGAATATTATTGTGCAATGTATGTATGTGTTCTGTTAGGTTTACTGATTATCCTTTGTTGGCAGTCTGTAACATACATTTTAAATAATGTGTTGGATAACAAATGTTGTTGGATGTAATGGTTATCAACATATGGTTGATCATTTAACCAAAACTCATTATGTATGATTTTGGTGTGACCATTCAATCTGTTGTTGGAAAGGGGGTGAGAAAAGTGAATGCAAGTCTTGGAGTAGTGTGATTTGTAACTGTACTGGGAGTGGGGAGCAATAGAAATGAATGAATTATTTTACTCCTAACACATTTCTGGTGATATAATCCAGAAGAAAACCTCTAAATGCTGCTTATTAAGTTTCAGTGTGTATAAAAGGAAGATATTAAAAGATAATTCACATAAAAGTAAGGTGAAGGAGGGGGATGAGACATTGCACTTTGAGTTTGAATTTAGATAATGAGGACTTGGAGGAAATGGAGTGCTTTAGATGTTTGGAGTGGACTTAGCATTTTAAGGAACAATAGGGGTTGAAGTAAGCCACAAGGAGGAAAAGGAAGTTAGAGTCTTGGATATGTTAACCAGTATGTGAAAGGAATGGTCATTGTCTGTAAGAGTAGTCTCATCAGTGTTTTATTGATGCAAATCTTGTGCCTCAAATAAAAGGAAAGAAAGAGGTTAGATATGCTGGATGTTAAAACGTAAGGATGTGTAGCACGAAGTAGATTGATTCTGTAATAAAAGAATTTTTCAGAGACAGGTGTTAGTGAGCATAGTCTGATTGAGAGGGCTAACCAGGATGTACTGAAATTTTTTGGAAATGTGAAGTGGATGAACAAAGAAACTGAAAAAGGTTACCTGTTTTTGTGTTAGAAGTGGAAGGGGAACCAAGGAGAAGGTGGATGGATGGAGGTGCTGGGATATCAGGAATTGAATAATCAAAAGATGAGAGGTATGAATTTGATTGAAAATGTTGGAGCAGTGTTGGTAAATGGAGCAGAACAAGTCATTGTGCTGAACTTAGGCATATAAAGTGGCTAAGGTAAGCTATGGGAAGTTTGTGGAGCTTTTCTGTGGATGATACAGTCTGGTTTCAGTATGTTAGGCATGACAAATAGAGATTGGGTGTGCCAATAAAGCTGTACTTGGTCAGTTCCTTTTTCTGGCTTATGAAGGTGGGAAACATGATTAGGTATAAAAGATACATAAGTTATCCAATATTCCTTTATTCAAGTAAGTGATTAGATCTCATCATTTAATTTTTGCTGAAATGATGTTATTTTGTTTATTTTAGATATTTTACATCTGTGTATGTACATCTAGATTTGTTACAAGACTGTATTGTTTTTTCTTTATCTAAAATGTATTCTGACCATGATTCAACATTCTACGATCCTGGTTAGTTCCTTCGTATGACATGAGTTATAGTTTATGTATTGCAAATGTCTTTTTCTGCATTTAGAGCATGGTATATTACTCTGAGCCTTAACCCCCCATTTCAGTTGAGAGCTTTGTCCATACCTCTTGAGTGTCAAAGATCTGGCATTGAAAATGTTTTGCAAAAGAAGTTTGCCCTAATTTTGATGACCATGTAAGTAGAGAATGTTACACACTAACAGGAAAGAAAAGAAGAGCATAAGTCATTAGGAATATTGGATGAAACAATGGGAAAACAGCCTTTAAAGACTAATATGGAATGATAATGTATTATGCATTACCATTTGATGCTGTTGAGTACTTTTGGCAAATTATGAGAAGGGCATGCTTCTGTGGACATCCACATTCACTAGATCCACTACCAGGATAGAATGTTGCGGTGAAATATACGTCATGTTTTCTCTACATACAGGAATTGACTCTCTCTTAAAGACATCTCATGTAATTCATGTTATTTATAGCTTTAAAAAGTGTCAGACTAGATGTTACTTTCATAGTGGACCAAATATCCCTTTCCTGCAATTGCAAGTGTCTCACCAGCAAACCTTGTAGTTACAGGAAACTTCAGCCTTTTGTTTTCTTTGATAAGAACAAACTCATGGATGTTCTTTAAGGTCACTGCTTGGAAACTTTACAATGAATCATTTGAACCTGGAAATCTGCATTCAGGATGTAGTTATAATGCCTGCTTTTCCTTGTTTATGAGGAATTTCTTTCAAACATCGATCTTTTGATAGTTGAGAGTTTTCTCTTGGCTTATGTATTTGATGTTGAATCACACAGTATACCATATATGTCAAATTCTCAATTTGAGTTATC
>JAUUEF010024184.1:0-26369 GCA_032361405.1 Panulirus homarus | reverse complement strand
GTTAGCGAGGTAGCGTTAAGAACAGGGGACTGGGCCTTTGAGGGAATATCCTCACCTGGCCCCCTTCTCTGTTCCTTCTTTTGGAAAATTAAAAAAATAACGAGAGGGGAGGATTTCCAGCCCCCCGCTCCCACCCCTTTTAGTTGCCTTCTACGACACGCAGTTAATACGTGGGAAGTATTCTTTCTCCCCTATCCCCAGGGATAGTACCTTTTCAGTTCCATATATAGTGTCAGACTATCCTGTAATCCTGTTAAACGTAGCGAGTCTTTCCCATTACTTAGAGTGGCAGATGATGCAATCTTGTTATCCCGATCGTGTCACTCTCGCACATAGAGTGTCAGACGATCCTATTATGTTGTTATACTGCATGTGTCATTCCAACAACTCGAGTGTTAGACGACCTAGTCATCTTTTACACCGAACTTGTCACTTCACTTTTCGAGCTTCAGAAAAATCAGTCATCTATTATACCGGGAGTATTACTTCCACACACTGAGCGACAGACGACTCAATCATCTTGTTATACCGAACAGGTAACTCCCACACATAGAGTGTCAGACGGCCCAGTCATCTTGTCATTCTGATCATGTCACTCCTACCCATAGAGTCAGACGACCCTGGAAACTTGTTATATTGAGCGTGTCACTCTCTCACATAGAGTTTCAGGCTATCTTTTCATTTTGTTTTCCCGATCGTGTCTCCCACAAACATAGTGTCAAAAGATCCAGTCATCTTGTTATACCGAGCGTGTTAATCTCACATTTAGAGTGTCACACTATCCTGTTATATCGTAATACCAGTCATGTCACTCACACAAAGAGGGTGTCAGAAGACCCTGTTATATTGTTAAACAGAGAGTGTCCTTCCAACACGAAGAGTGGGAGAAGGCCCTGTCATCTTGTTATAATGAGCGTGACTTTCCCAAATATACAGTGTTGGATAATACTTTCATCTTGTTATATCGATCGCATCACATCTTTTTTTTTGGTGTTAGATGCCCCAGTCATCTTATTATACCGAGCATATCACTCCCACACATAAAGTGTTAGACAATCAAGTCATCTTATTCCGATCGCGTCACTCTCACACATGGTATCAAAGGACCTTATCTTCTTGTTATAATGAGTGTGTCATTAGCACACAAAAAGTGTCTGACGACTCATTCTACTTATTACACCGAGCTTGTTCATTCCACACATAGAGTGTTGCTATCAGTATTGTTATACTGACCGTGTAACTCCCACACTAAGTGTCAAATGAACCAGATATATATTCATACCGAACTTTTTACACCCACACATAGAGTGTCAAATGATTCTGTCATTTTGCTAACCCGAGCATCCTACTCCCACACAGTGTCCGACGATTCTTTGATCTTAATCCGACTGTTTATCTCCCACGGATAGAGTGTCAGATGACCCAGTCATATTGTTATACTAACTGAGTCACTCCGGCACATAGTGTCAAATGATTGTCTCATCTTTTTAAACCGAGCACATCACGACCAACAGTGTCTGACGATCCTTTCATCTTCTTATACCGATCGTTCAACTGCCATACATATTTTGTACTGGTCGTGTCATCTACATACTATGTCAGACGATCGAGTCATCTAGTTAAACCAAGTATGTCACTCCCAGACTTAAGAGCTACAAACAATCCAGTCATCTTGTTATCCATATCGTGGCACTCCCACACATAGTGTCAGACGACCCTGTTGATATACTAAGTGTGTCACTCCAACAATTAGAATGTTAGGCGAACATGTCATTATTATACATTGAAGTCACTTACACATGTAGAGTGTCAGATGACCGTGTCATCTTGTTAAACCGAGTGTCCTTCCAACACGCAGAGTGGGAGGAGACCCCGTCATCTTGTTATAATGAGCTTGTCACTCCCGAATATAGAGTCGGATAATCCTTTCATCTTGTTATATCGATCGTATCACTTCCACACTTAGAGTGTCAGACTACCCAGTCATCTTATCATACCAAACATGTCACTCCCACACATAAAGCTTTGGACAAGCAAGACATCCTCTAATGCCGATCGAGTCCCTCCCACATATGGTGTCAGAAAACCTTGTCTTCTTTATAATGAGCGTGTCATTACCACACTAAAAGTGTCTAACGACCCATTCATCTTATCATAGCGAGCTTGTCATTTACACTCATAGATTATCAGACGACCAAGTCGTATCATTATTCTGTCCGTGTCACTTCCACACCTAGTGCAAATGAGCCTGCTATGTATATAATGCCGTGTATGTGACTCCCACACATTGAGTGTCAAATAATTTCTTTCATCTTTTTAAACAGAGCATGTTACTCACACACAGTGTCTGACGATCAAGTCATATTGTTATACTGAGAGAGTCACTCCCACAACTAGTGTCAAATGAACCAGTTCTATTTATACCGGGCTTGTCACTCCCACAGATAATGTCAAATAATTGTGTTATCTTGTTATTAAACCTAGCATGTTACTCCCACTAAGTGTCCGACTATCCTTTGGTCTTTCTTACTCATTGTTTACTGTCCAAACGACCCTGTCTTGTTATACCGATCGTGTCACTTCCACATGCAGTGTCAGACGATCTTGTCATCCTGTTAAAGCAAGAATGTCGTTCCCATACTTAGAGAGGCAGACGATCCAGTCTTCTTGTTATCCTGATCGTGTCACTCTTACACATAGAGTGTCAGACGGTCCTGTTATGTTGTTATACTGAGCGTGTTACTCACACAAAGAGAGTTTCAGATGACCCTGTTAATCTGTTAAACCGAGTGTGCTTTCAACACGCTGAGTTGGAGAACAGCCCGTTATCTGGTTATAACGAGCGTGTTACTCCAACATATCGGGTAATCTTTTCATTTTGTTATATCGATCGTATCACTTCCACACTCAGAGTGTCAGACGAACAAGTCATATCAATACACTATGCTTGTCACTCCCACACATAAAGAGTTAGACAAGCAAGTCATCTATATATCAATCGTATCACTCCGAATTTTGGTGTCATTACACCTTTTTATAATTACAAACTCAATATATAACCACTATCGACTCCTCAAATAACCACTACCACTTTACCACATCATTATCAACTCTCCATCATCAGTATGAACTCCCCATACATCCCTTCCAACCACCCACATGATTTCTATTAACTTCTCATGCCATCACTAACAGCTCCACATTTTGTCAACAGCAACTCTCAATATCACTTTCGATACCAATATTTAACATTACTACCAACTGAAGCTCTGCATAACTCTACTAGCTTCCCACTTCATCATTTTCTACTTTTCACATAACCACAACCAAATCCCCAAATAATCATTAATCATTACCACTCACCATAGCATCACTACGAAGTCTGCTTATCATCATCACTTCCAAATCCCAATACCATTATTGCCTACTCTCCATATCATCTCTACCAACTCCCAGTACTATAACCTCTATCCCCCGTATATCATCATTATCAAATCCTAGTACATGATTTCCAGCTCTCCATGTCACAAATACTAATTCTCTATATCATCCCTACATGCTCCTCATATGATTACTCTTCAGTCTCCATACATTTGCTACTAACTCATCATTTAATCAATATCAACTTCCCATATCATCTTTTCCAACTTGACATACACCTTCAATCTCCCCATAACATCACTTCCAAATCTCCATATCATCACCAACAACTTACCTTATTGTCAGTACTAAGTCCTCATATTATCATAACCATCTTTCAGCACTGTTAGTTGCCCATGCTATTACTATCAAACTCCCAAATTACTACTACCAACTCCTTATATCATCTTTTTCAATTCCATATATCATCATTCCGACCTACCTATATCATTCCTTAGTTCCCATATCACCTCCGCCTCTCTGTATCGTCTATGCAACTCTTATTATCAGTATCAGCTCCCAAATAATCAGCACTAACTTTCCATAAACCTGATACATCATCGCTGCGAGCAGGTGTGTCACATAATCAAATCAAGGAACTATCAAGCAAATTTAGGTAGAGTACTGACCTGGAGCTACTGGAAAAAGGGTTATCTCCTCTTAGATGACGGTATGTTGACATCTCGAACTATGACAGAGTCCTATTCATCACAATTCTCTGCCAACTCATCATAAAATCTTTTTTGTGACTCTGATGTCTGTTGGGGGTCGGGTGGGTGGGGTGGTGGAGGTGGGGGATTATAAATTATTTCATTTGTTATTTCTTAAGGAACTTACCTTTAATTCCTAACATAATGATTTACATTATCAACGACTACAAAAAGTAGAAATATATTGTTTTCGCCATTTGTCCTGTGGAGAAACAACATTGGCTCCTCAAGCCTGATGGAAGTGGTAAGTGTCCTGACATCACATTATACGCCTGGAAATGTTTAGGGACCTTCTGTGGCACTACACTGCTGTGACTACGCAGGATCCTCTCCAGCTAAAGTAGCACTACACATGTGCCTCCAGAGTTGCTGTTGTACTACTGCACATGTACCTACACCTTACGAGTTCCTTGTCTGTGGAGGATCTTAGAAAAACAAGATGAATCCGTAGATTCTTTTGGCGTTTAGCTCGGAGAAGTTTGGATTTTGGGGGTAGAATGTTTTTCAATTTCATATTGGCTTTGGCTTTCAGCACACTGAATCATCAAAGGACAAAGATGTAGTCAGCTTTCTATTTCTGTGCCTTAGTGTGGCTGCCCGGGAGGGAACAAAAGTTGCTGTATTGATCCATTTCTCCTCCATGAAACTAAAGCATTTTTTTGTAAGAATATTTCTTTTTCTTCAGATGAATTTTGTTTCTGATGAAGTGAATCTGAAACTAGGAGGCAGGCAGGCAAAGAAAATGCCTGGAATCATTGAGAATAGTCTTTTCTTCCATGAGCAATACCTCGTGGTTGTTTGATTCAGAACCTTATAGCCGGCATGAAAGGCGAAGATAACAATGGTGCACATGATGATCAGTAACCATATACAGCTGGATAAGATAACAACGGTGTGCATGATATCCTGGCGATGATAACAATGGTGAACGTGATATAGTGAGACTATTTACAGCTGGCAAAGATAACAATTGTGATCATGACATATTGAGACCATACAAGACCGGGGAAGATAACAATGGTTTACTTGATGTCCTGAGACCATATACTACTGGCGAAGATAACATTGGTAAACATAACATACTGAAAGCAAGTACGGCTTGCGAAGATAACATTGGTAGACATGATATACTGAGAGCATATACGGCTGGCGAAGATAACAACGTTGAACAAAATATACTAAGACCATATAAGACTGGGGAAGATAATAATGGTTCACTTGATGTACTGAGACCATATACTACTGGTGAAGATAACACTGGTAAACAAGATACACTAAGAGCATATACGACTGGAGAAGATAACAATGATGAATAAGATATACTGAGACCATATACGACTGGAGAAGACATCATACAAATAGAGAAAATAAAATACTTGTATCTTGTCATATTTATTGTGAGCAGATCTGATGTGTTACAGACGATTTTTTTTGTTCATTACATTACGTTTAATGATGTGGAGCGTAAATAGTGAAAGCATTCCTTTTCGAGGAGATGCAGTGGTATAGGAGAGCATACTGACATATAATGATTAGGTGAAAGATTAATAGCAAAATGTTCTATAGTCCCTTTAACCTATGGTCGTTTTCTAAAATGAAGGCAGCATTAAAGGCACATACATATATACAAGTCTACGACATTGACAGACAAGTGTCACAGACAGAAGATACAGCAGTGTGGAAGAGTGAAGGGTGTACCTATGGCATTGCAAATTAAGGAAGTTATATCACTATATTCTTTTTAAAGATGCAAGATGATATGGCTAAGTTTGATCTCTGTAACTGTGGTTTACAAAAGGAAAAAAACACGATTCAGCCCTGATCTTTATATGGTTTAAAAAAGGGGTCTGTGGACATATAGAGGGCCAGACAAGTGCTTCAGCGGAGAAAGAAGTGGAGTATAGATAAGAAAGCTACATGAGAAGAGTACATCTGCCAGTCTTATGTTCCTGTGGAATTTTCGATCCACAATTTGGGAGTCAAGAGGATTCCGGTTGCCGTATGTCGTGCTGTTACGTTATGGAGTAGGAACTCTTATCAAAATCAGATCTCTACATAAATCAGGTCTTGCATTTTTATCTATGAATGATATGAACAAATAGTTTTCTCAAGGATAAAGAAGAGAAGGGAGCAGAGCCAACCAAGGTAAGTGATTAAGAAGAGGCCCTGCATGTGGTCAATACTGAGGGGAATGACGTCGTCTGCACTAGCATCCTCCTGGTCACTGCCACTGTCATCCTCACCACCGTCATCCTTCTGCAGATGAGAGAAATAAAGATATTGCAATTCCGGCTACTCCTTAAGGTAATCTAATATCTTTCAAATCAAATGAATTTTTCAACGTCACACAGGCAATTTTATACAGTGGAATTAATTAGTTGGTGAAAATTATATGATGTGCACAATTCTGTTGGACATGTGATTATTAGTCATGAAAAACCACAGAAATATTCACTGAATAAAATGGTTAAATTTGTTTATGAATGTTAGGAAAAATTACATTACCTATGTGCTATAATGGTAAAGTTTCATTTGTGCTGCAAAGGTAGTGTTCCATGTATTCTTTCACGATAACGTTCCATGTGTGTTATAATTATAATGTATAATGTATAATGATATTCCATATGTGCTGCAATGAATAATTCCCACATGTGTTCTCCATATGTGCTCCTATGATGATATTCTATGTTTGTTCCATATGTGCTCCAATGATGATATTCCATGTGCGTCATAATATAATGATTAGGTCTCATGTGTACTGAATGTTAATGCTACATGTTTGTTTTAGTGATCATGTTCCATATGTGTTGTAATGATAATGTTAAGTGTGTGTGCTGTAATGACGATGATGTGCGCTTTGATATTAATGTTCCATGTGTGGTATGATGATGATATTCCATGTATGCTGCAATAATCATTTTCCACACGTGTTGCAATAATAGTGTTCCATGTGTGGATATGATAATGTTGCATGTGTTGTATTGATAATGTTCCATGTGTGCTGAAATGATAGTGTTTCACATATGCTGTAATAATGATAATCTTTGTATGCTGTGATGATAATGAACTATATGTGCTGTAATGATAATGATCCGCAAGCGCTTTACTGATAATGTTTAATTTGTGTTCTAATGACCTTGTTCCATGTATACAGAAATCATAATGATCCATGTGTGCTGTAATAACAATGTTCCAAGTGTGCCGTAATGATAAGGTTTCATGTGTGCTTTAATGATAATGATTCACGTGTGCTGTAAAGATGATGTTCTATATTTGGTGTAATGATATAGTTCCATGCGTGCTATGATGATAATGGTCAGTGTGTGCTGAAAAGATAATCTTCCATGTGTGCTGTAATGTTAATGTTCCCTGTGTACTGTAGTCATAATGATACAGATATGCTGTAATGATAGTGCTCCAAGAGTGCTGCAATGGTAATGGTTGATGTGTGCTATAATGATAATCTTCTATGTGTGCAGTAATAGTAATGATACAAGTGTGCTGTAATGATTATGATCCATGTGTCTGCTACGATAACGTTCCATGCGTGCTGTAATGATGATAATCCATCTGTGCTATAATGATAATGTTCCATATGTGCTGTAATGATAATGATCCAGGTGTGTTTTAATGATAATGTTCCATTTTTTGCTTTGATGATAATGTCCCAAGTGTGCTGTAAAGATCATGATCCATATGTCCTGTAATTATAGTTCCACGTGTGTTGTAATAAAATGTTCCATGTGTATTGTAAAAATGATGATACGGATGTGCTGTAATGATAATGATCCATAAGTAATGTTATGATAAAAATCAATGTATGCTGTATTGATAATTACACATGTGTGCTCTTAGCATAATGATCGAAGCATGCAATGATAATAAGGATCCCTCTGTGCTGTAATGATGATGATCCTTCATGATATGCAGGTGAGCTGTGTTGATAATGATTCATGTGCACTCTAATCTAAATGATAATGATCCATAAGTGCTATTGTGATAAAAGTCAATATTTGCTGTAATGATTATTATACTTGTGTGCTCTTATGATAATGATCCTAATCTGTTACGATAATAATGATTCATGTGTGCTGCAGTGATGATTTCTCATGACATTCAAGTCTACTGCGATGACAATGATCCATGTGTACTGTAATCTTAATGATCTATGTGAGCTGAAAAGACAATGATCATTTGAAATGTAATGATGAAGTACCATATGTGCTGTAATGAAAATATTTCATTTGTGCTGTAATGATAATGTTCCATGTGTGCTGTAATGATAATGTTTTAAGCGTGCTTTGAAGATATTGTTACACGATTGCTGTAATGATAATGTTTTATATGTGCTATAATGATAATGTTCCATGTGTGCTGTATTGATAATGTTCCGCGTGCGTTCAAAAGATAATGTTCAATGTGTGCTGCTATGATAATGTTTCGAGTTCTGTAATCATAATGTTCCATGCGTACTACAATGATAGTATCCTATGTGTGCTCTGATGATAATGTTCCATATGTGCTCCTTTGATCAATTCCCACATATGTTGCAGCAAGTGTGTTCTATATGCGCTATCATGATAATTTTCCATGTGTGCTATAATGGCTATAATGATTATGTTCCATGTGTGCTGTAAGTGGCAATGTTACATGTGAGCTTTAATGATTATGATCATGTTCCAGGTGTGCTATAATGATAATGTTTCATGTGTGTTGTAATGGTAATGTTCCATGAGTACTATATTGATGATATTCAATATAGTCACGATAAGGTTCTATGCGCGCTATAATGATAACATTCCATGTGTTTTTAAATGATAATTTCCATATGTGCTGTTGTGAGAATGTTTCCTTTGTAATGCAATGATAATGATATATGTGTGCTGCAATGACAGTGTTTCGTGTAAGCTGCTATGATAGTGTTTCATACTTTCTGTAATGATAATGATCCATGTGAGCTGTAATGATAATGTTCCATGAATGCTGTAATGATGATGATCCATGTGTACTGTGATGATAAAGTTCCATGGGTGCTGTAATGATAATGATCTATATGTGATATGATGATTATGTTCCATATGTGCTGTAAAGATAATGTTCCATGTGTGCTGTAAAAATAATGATCTATATTTGGTATAATGATCATGTTCCATGTGTGCTGTAAAGGTAATGTTCCATGTGTGCTGTAATAATAATGATCTATATTTGGTATAATGATCATGTTCCATGTGTGCTGTAAAGGTAATGTTCCATGTGTGCTGTAATGATAAAGTTCCAAGAGTGCTGTAATGATAGTGATCTATATGTGATATATTGATTATGTTCCATGTGTGCTGTAAAGGTAATGTTCCATGTGTGTTGTAATGATAATGATCCATGTGTGTTGTAATGATAAAGTTCCATGAGTGCTGTAATGATAATGACATATATGTTATGTAACGATTACGTTCCATGTGTGCTGTAAAAGTAATGTTCCATATGTGCTGTAATGATAATGATCCATGTCTGCTGTGAAGTTAAAGTTCCACGAGTGCTGTAATGATAATGATCTATATGTGATATAATGTGATATAATGATTATGTGATATAACGATCCATATGTGATATAATGATTATGTGATATAACGATCCATATGTGATACAATGATTATGTTCCATATGTGCTGAAAGGTAATGTTCCATGGGTGTTGTAATGGTAATGATCCATGTATGTTGTAATGATAAAGTTCCATGAGTGCTGTGATGATAATGATCTATATGTGATATAATGCTTAAGTTCCATGTTTCTGTAAAGGTAATGTTCCATGTGTGATGTAATGATAATGATCCATGTGTGTTGTAATGTTAAAGTTCCATGAGTGCTGTAATGATAATGATCTATGTGCGATATGATTATTATGTTCCATGTGTGCTGTAAAGGTAATGTTCCATGTGTGCTGCAATGATGATGATTTATATATCCTATAATGATTCTGTTCCATGTATGATATAAGGATGATATATTTTATATATCTCAAGGACTATTTTCAGCATGTGTTGTAATGATAGTGTTCCATGTGTGTTGTTATGGTAATGTTCAATGTGTGCTATAATGAAAATATTCCATGTTGGCTGTAATGATAGTGTTCCACATATGCTATGATTATAACGATCCGTGAGTGCTGAACGATAATGATCAAAGTGTAATGTAATGAAAAGTTTCTATGTGTGCCGTTATGATCACATTCCAGGTGTTCTAACGTTTTTAATGTTCAATGTATGCTATAATAATATATTGAATATAAGCTGTATTGATAATGTTCCATTGGTGCTGTAATGATATTGTACCAAGTGTGTTGTAATGATGATGATTCATGTGCGCTGAAATGATAGTGTTACATATGTGTTGTAATGGCATTATATCATATGTTCTCTTCTGCTAATGATACATGTGTTCTGTAATGACAATAGTCCATGTGTACTGTACTGATAATACTGCATATGTGCTGTATTGATAATGTTCCATATGTCCTGCAATGATTGTGTTCCAAGTGTGTTTCAATGATAATGATCCATGCGTGTTGTAATGATAAAGTTTGATGTGCGCTGTAATGATGTGTGCTGTATTGATAATGTTCAATGTGTGCTTTAACGATAATGTTCCCTATGTGCTGTAATGATAATGTTTCATGAATACTGTAATGATAATGTTCTATGTGTGCCGCAATGATAATGATTCACGTTTGCTGTGATGAAAATGTTCCCTGTGTGCCGTAATGAAAGTGTTCCAAGAGTACTATAATGAAACTTTTCCATGTGTACTATAATGATAATGTTTCATATATGCTGTAAAGATAATATCACGTGGATGCAGTAATGATAATACTCCATGTTCAGTGTGTACTACTGTGATACTATTCAGAATGTCCTGTAATGATAATGTTCCAAGCCCACTGTGATTATAGTATTCCGTGTGTTATGTTTCACGTGTGCTGCAATGATAATGATGATCCAAACGTGTTATATAGGTAATTTTCCATGTATGCTTTCATGATAGTTTTCTGCGTGTGCTTCTATCTTAATGTTCCATGTGTGCTGTAATGATAATGTTCCAAATGTGTTGTAATCATGATGATCCATGTGTGCTATAATGATAACGTTACATGTGTATTGTAGTGGCAACATATCATGTTTGCGCTACTGATAATGATACATATGTGTTGTAATAACGTTGCTCCATATATGCTCTAATGATAAAGTTATATACGTGCTGCAATGATAATGTTGCATGTGTGCTGCTATAGAAATATTGCACATGTGCTGTGTTGATAACGATCGATGTGTTCTGTAATGATAATGACAGATATCTGCTGTAATGATAGTATACCATGTTTGCGGTATTAATAATGTTCAGTGTGCGCTGTCACGATAATGTTTCATGTGTGCTTTAAGGATAATCTTTCATGAGTACTGTAATGATAATGTTCTATGTGTGATAATATGATATGTTCCGTGTGTGCCATAATGATAATGATGCACATTTACTGTAATGAAACTTTGTCACGTGTGTTGTAACGAAAATGTTGCAAGTGCGCTGTAATGAAAATGTTCCAAGTGTGCTGTAATGAAAATTTTCTATGTGTACTACAGTAATGGTGTGCCCTATATGCTGTAAGATGAAATTCTTGAGTGCATTAATGAAAATGTTCCGTGTGTGTTGTAAGTCTGTACTCTTATGAAAATATTCAGTGTGCTGCAATGATTATGTTCCATTCCTGCTGTAATGATAATATTACATGTGTTTCATAATGATAATGTTCCTTGCATGCTGTAATGAGAATATTCTAAGTTTGTTGTCATGATGATAATCTATGCATGCTGTAATGATAATGTTACATGTGTGTTATAATGATAACATTATATGCGTGCAGTAATGATAATGTTCCATGTGTACTGCATTGATAACAATGTTCCATGTGTACTACAATGATAATAATGATCCTAATGTGCTGTAAAGGTAATGTTCCATTCGACTATAATGATACTGTGCCACGTATGTTGTAATGATAGTGATCTGTGTGTGCTAATATGTTAATATTCCTTGTGTGCTGTATGCTAATGTTCCATGTTTGCTATAATGATAATGGTGAATGTGTGTGTTCTATAGATAATGTTCCATGTGTGATGTAATGAGAATATTTCTAGTTTGTTGCAATGATGATGATCCATATGCGCTGTAATGAAGATGTTACATGTGTGTTGCAATAGCAATAATCCATGTGCTCTCTACTCACAATGATACATGTGTGCTATAATAATAATGTTCCACGTTTGATGTATTAATAACATTACATGCGTGCAGTAATGATAATATTCCATGTGTGCTGCAATGATTATGTTTCAAGTGTGCTTTAATGAATATCCATGTGTGCTGAAATCATAATGTTATATGCGTGCTGTAATAATGATATATCAAGTCTGCTGTATTGATAATGTTCAGTGTGTGCTGTAACGATAACGTCCCATGTGTGCTGTAATGAAAATGTTCCAAGCGTGCTGTACTGAAAATTTTCCATTATTACCATAATGATAATTTCCCAAATATACTGTAATGATTATTACATGTATGCAATAATAATAATGTTCCATGTGTGTTGCAATGATATCAATTAATGTCTGCTATTATGAAAATATTGACAGTGTACTGTAATGATAAAGCTCCATACTGCTGTAATGATAATATTCAGTGTGTTCTATAATGACAATGTTCCATACCTGCTGTAATGACTATATTCAAGTGTTTTATAATGATAATATTCCATACCTACTGCAATGATAAAAATTATTCATATGTGCAATATAGGTAATGTTCAATTGGGTTATAACGATATTGTTCCACATGTGCTGTAATAGTGGTGTTCTGTGTATTCTATTATATTAATGTTCCATATGCTGTAATGATAATGTTACATATGTGTTGTAATGGTAATATTCCACGTTTGCTCGATATGTAATGATTCATGGGTGTTGTAATAATAATATTCCATGTCTGCTGTAATGATAGCATTATATGCGTACTGTATTGATAATATTTCATGTGTGTTGTAATGGCAATATTCCACGTTTGCTCTATATGTAATGATTCATGAGTGTTGTAATAACAACATTCCATGTCTGCTGTAATGATAGCATTATATGCGTACTGTATTGATAATATTTCATGTGTGATGTTATGAAAAAGTTGCATATGAGCTGTATCGATAATATTCCATGTCTGCTGCAATAATTATGTTCCCAGCGTGCTGTAATGATTATGTTCTAGGTGCGTTGTAATGAAGGTGATCCATGTAAGCTGTAATGATAATGTTACATGTGTGTTGTAATGGCATTATGTCATATATGCTCTACTGTTAAGGATACGTATGTGCTATAATGATAATGTTCCATATGTGCTGCAATGATAATGTTGAGTATATGATGTATTGATGTCCCATGTGTACTGCAATGATTATGTTCCAGGTGTGTTCTAATGAGGATGATCCATTTGTGCTGTAATGATAATGTTAAATGCGTGCTGCAATGATAATATACCATGTTTGCTATATTGATAATGTGCATTGTGCGCTGTAACTATAATGTTCCATGTGTGCTGTGATTATATTTCATGAGTACTGTGATGATTATTTTCCATGTTTTATAATGATAATGTTCCATGTGTGTTGTGATGATAATATTGCATATATGTTGTAAAGGCAATATTCCATGTGTGCTCGACTGATAATGATACAAGTGTGCTGTAATAATAATATTCCATTTATGCTGTAATGATAACGTTACATGCGTGCTATAATGATAATGTCCATATGTGCAGCAATGATAATGTTCCAGGTATGATGTAACGATAATGCATCGATTGTGCTGTAATAATAATGATGTATGTGTGCTGTAATGATAATATTTCTATATATGATTACAATGATTATGCTTGTTGTGTACTGTAATGGCAATGTTCCATATATGCTGTAATGATAATGTTCCATGCGTGCTGATGATGATGATGATCCATGTATCCTATGGTAGTGACGTTCTTTGTGTGGTAAAATGATAATACTCCTCATGTGACGCAACTAGTGTTTTCCACAGGTGTTGTAATGATAATGTTTCATGTGTGCTGTTTTGATAGCGCTGTATGTGTCCTGTAATGATAATAGTCCATGTGTCCTGCAATGATGATATTCCACATAGGCTGTAATAATGATGATCCTTGAGTGCTGTAACGATAATAATCCATTTCTGCTGTAATGATAATGCTTTATATGTTCTATTTTGATCAGGTTCCAGATATCCTGTAATGTTAATGTTCCATGTATGCTGTAATAATAATGTTGAATATATGATGTATTGATAATGTTTCATGAGTATTGTAATGATAATGTTACAAGTGTGTCGTAATGATAAAATCCTCGTATGCTGTAATGATAATGTTATATGTGTGTTGCAATGGCATAAGGCCATGTGTGCTAACTTGTTAGATACATATATGTGCTGTAATAATGATGTTCGATGTGTGCTGTAATGATAATTTTGCATATGTGCTTTATTGATGATGTTACATATGTGCTGTAATGATTTGTTCCATGAGTGTTCTTATGATACTGATCCATGTGTGCTGTAATGGCAAAGTTGAATGTGTGCTGTAATGATAATATACCATGTATGCTATATTGATAACTGACATATAATTGTTCTGTGTGTGCTATGACGATAATGTTCCACGTGTGCTGTAATGAAAATGTTTCATGAGCACTGTAATGATAATGTTCTATGTGTGATGTAATGGTAATACAATGTTTCAAAATTACTGTAATGATAATATTCTATGTGTTTAATTATGATAATGTTTCAAGTGTGCTGTAATGATAATAATGATCCAAATGTGCTATATAAGTAATGTTCCATCGAGCTATAATGATATTGTTCCACGTATGCTTTAATGATAGTTTTCTGTGTGTGCTAATATGTTAATGTTCCATGTGTGCTGCAATAATAATTACTGGCCTGCGTTTCAAAACTTTTTCCAGAGGTCAAAGTTTTTTTAACTGATTAAAGATAAGTTTTATATGCTGAATAAAAAAATGAACATCATTTTTCTCAGTCAGGTCAGGTTTTTTCAGATATGCTAGATTTGAAAAAGTACTGATATGTCTCGATTGATATTACTGAACTGGCCTTTATGAATGATGTTTTTTTTTTTCCAAATTGTCACGAGTGCTTTTGAAATAACCTATTTCTCTTAATTTTAGATCTAGATTGATACTACAATGAATCGAAAGTGTAAAAACCACCCTGACAGATTCTGCTATATCTATGGAAAGGTGACTCTGTTGGACCGTCGAACAAGAATTACACGTTTTGTGAAGAAGTCATATCACGCTTACTTTGGAGTAAAACTTGGGCCCTCATACTTGTTGTAAAACATGTGTTCAAAACTACGAAACTGGAGGAACAAAACAAAGAAGAGTATGCCATTTGGTGTTCCTATGGTGTGGAGGGAAGGGAAAGATCATACCACAGACTGTTATTTCTACTTGACAAATCTGCAGGGCATCAATCACAAGAATAAGCGTCACGTTCATTATCTATATGTTCCATCAGCGAAATGTCCAGGTGTTCTTGTTTCTGAACCTGATGTCAACATGGAATCGTCGTCCGAATCCGAGGCTAGAGACGCGAGCCTGGAGAGGAGGACCAATTAGTGCCACTGTGCCAAGCTGAGCTCAAAGATCTGACACGATACTTGAACCTGTCTAAGGGGTCTGCTCAGCTGGCATAGGAGACAACGTTTTTTGGTATAGAAACCGCGAGAAAGAGCCGAAAATTCTTTCCATTTGATAAGACATCATCGCTGGTCTTCTGACCTGACTAAATCAATGGGCTTGAAGTATGACTTTACAGGATAGAAAATTTTCAATGATTCGTCGATTAACAATCTCAAGAGGGTCCTGAACAACGGCAACAGGTTCGCTTCAATCCCTGTCGCACACTCAGTTGAAATATGAATCACCCACAACAGCATGGAGCGCCTGCTGTCCGCTCTCAACTACAAGGACCATGATTGGTTGATCTGTGGAGATCTCGAGGTAGTTGGTCTCGTCCTAGGACTTCAAGGTGGGTACACAAAGTATCTATACTTCATATGCCTATGGGACAGCCGGGCAGATGACCAGCATTATATCCGACGAGAGTGGCCGTCAAGAAAAGGATTACAACCCTTCTCACGCAATGTTCTGTCCCACCCTCTGGTTGAACCACACAAGATTCTACTCCCGCCACTGTACATCAAACTTGGCCTCATGAAGAACTTTGTGAAAACACTGGATAAAGAAGGCAGGGGAATCACCTTTTTGCAACAGAAGTTTCAAAGTGTAAGCCGGGAGAAACTGAAGGTGGGATATTTAATGGTCCTCAGATAAGAAAGTTCATAAAGGACGCCCACTTTGATCAAGTATTGAATCCCACTGAACTCTCTGCTTGGCTGTCTCTGAAGTCGATCATTGCAAGCTTCCTGGGCAAACACCGGTGTCTAGATTATGAGAAAGCCGTTGATGAGTTGGAGATTTTCCGCCGACTAGGTGCACCCATGTCAGTCAAAATGCACTTTCTCAGATCTCATCTGGACTATTTTCGAAAGACTTCAGTGAAGAGCAAGGGAAACGTTTTCATAAGGGTATCCAAGGAGCATTATCAAGTCCCATGGGACATCAACTTCCTGGCTGACTACTGCTGGTATCTACAAAGGGATGTGGTGTCTGCCAAGCACAAGCGAAAGTCCTTGAAGAGGCCATTCATCCCTGTTTAGCCTATTTTTTTATTTTGTATCTTTTTTTTTAGATCTATAAGAACAACCTGCAAGGCCTGCATGTACATAGCAGTTATATTATTCCACTAGATGAATCCACTCACTTCCAATATTTTAAACTGGAAATGAAAATTTTTTGAAAATGATTCATTCTGAAAATTTGACCTGATTGAGAAAAATGGATGTGTTTTTTTTTTTTCTTTTTGCAATCAGCATAAGAAACTGATCTAAGAAGAGAAATCTTATTCTTGAACTTTCAAATCACGCAGACCAGTAATGATAAGTTTCTATGTGTGCTATAATGAAAATGTGTGACATGTCCTATAAGGGTAATACTCAGAGGGTTCGGTAATTATAAATTTCTATGTTTGCTATAATGATAATGTGCGATATGTACTATGATGGTAATGCTCAGAGGGTGCTATGATGTTCCTTGTGTGCTGTAATGATAGTGTTACATATGTGCTATATTACTAATGTTCCATGTGTGCAGTAATGATCATGTTCCATGTGTGCTGTAACGATAATGTTAAAAGTGTGCTGTAATGATGATATTCCATATGTGCTGTATTGATATTGTTCTGTGTGTGCTGTAACGATAATGTTCCAAATGTTCTGTAATGATAATGTCCCTTGAGTGCTGTAGTAATGATGTTCTTTATGTGCTAGAATGACAACACTCCTAGTGTGCCGTAATGATAATGTTTCACGTGTGTTATAATGATAATGTTTCAAGTCTTCTGTAATGACAATGGTCTAAGTGTGAATTAATGATAATGTTGTAAAGGTGCTGTACTGGTAATGTGCAATATACACTATAATGACAATATTCAGAGTATGCTGTATCTATAATGTTCTGTGTGTGCTGTAACGATATTGATCCGTATGTGCACTAATGATAAAGTTCCAAGGGAGCTACAATGACAAAGTTCCAAGTGTTCCGTACTGATAATATTTTATCTGTGATGTTATGATAATGTTCTATGTATGCTGTAGCATAACTTTCTATGTGTGCTATAATGATAATGTGCAATATGTACTATAATGATGATACTCAGCGGGTGCTGTAGTGATAATGCTCCATACTTGCTGCAATGATAATATTCAGTGTTCTATAACGATGTTCCGTGTGTTCTGTACCGATATTATTCTAAATGTGCTGTTATGATAATGTCATATACATGCTGTAATGATAACGACCCTTTTGTGCTATAAAGAGAATGTTCCATATATGCTGTGATAATAATGTACCATGAGTGATGTAATGAAAATATTGTATGTTTCCTGTAATGATAATATTCTGTGTCTCCCGTAATGTTTCACTTGTGCTGTAATGATAATAGTCCATGTGTGCCTTATTGATAATGTTCTGTCTGTGCTGTAACGATAATGTTCCATGTGTGCTGTAATGATAATGTTGCATGACTGTTGTAATGTTAAAGTTCTTTGTGTGCTAATGATAATGTCCCGTGTTTGCTGCAATGATAATATTTCAAGTATGCTGTAATGATAATGTTCGTTACTTGCTGCAATGATGATATTCCCTGTATTCTGCAATGATATTCCCATTGTACTACAGTGATCTTGTTCCAAATATGATGTAATGATAATTGTCTATGTGTGCTGTAGTGAAAATTATCCGTAGATGATGTTACGATAATGTTCTTTATGTGCTAAAAAGATAATATTCCTAGTATGCCGTAATGATAATGCTCTACTTGTGTTGTAACGAAAATGTTCCTTGTGTGCTATAATGATAGTGTTCTATGTGTTTAATAATGTTAATGTCTTATGTATGCTGTAATCTTAATGTGCTATGTATACTGTAATAGGAATATTCAGCGTGTGCTGTATAGATGATGTTCTGTGAGTGCTGTATCGATAATGATCCATATTTGATGTGATAATGATGTACCATGAGTGATGTAATGATAACATTCTATGTGTTCTGTAATGATATTGATTTGTTTGTGCTCTAACGATAATGATTCATGTGCGCTGTAATGTTAATGACCCAAGACTGCTGTAATTACAAAGTTCATTGTCTTCTATAATGATAACGTTCCGAATTTTCCGTAATGAGATTGTTCTATCTGTGTTCTAGTGATAATGTTCCATATTTGCTGTAAAAATACGTTCTATGTGTGCTATAGTTATGATTTGCGATATGTACTATAATGGTAAGACTCAGAGGGTGCTATAATGATAATGCTCCATACCTGCTGCAATTATATCATTCGAAGTTGTTCTATAGCGATGTTCCATGTATGCTGCAATGATAGTGTTCCGAATGGGCTTTAATGATAGTGTCCTATGCATGCTGTAATGATAATGATCATTGTGTGCTCTACTATAGGGTTCCATATTAGATATGATAACAATGTTTGGTGAGTGATGTAATTGAAATATTTCATGTGTGTTGCAATGATAACTTTCTGTGTCTGCCGTGATGATAACGTTTTGCTTACTCTGTGATGTTAATGTTCCATATGTGCTGTACTGATTATGTCCCATGTGTCCTGTAATCATAATGTTGCAAATATGCTGTAATGATAATGTTCCATATGTGTTATAATGATAATGTTCCATGTGTGCTGTAATGATAATGTTCCATGTGTCCAGTAAGGATTATGTTCCAATTGTGATATAATGATGATGATCGATATTTGCTGTACTAATAATAGTAAAAGTGTGCTGTAATGATAATAATCCATATGTGCTTTATTGATAAGGTTCTGCTTGTGCTGTAACTGCAACGTTCCGTGTGTAGTATAATCTTAATGTTGCATATGCGCTGTAAAGATAATGTTACATATGTGCTATATTGATAATGTTCCATATGTGTAGTAATGATTATGCTCGAAGTGTGCTCTAATGATGATGACCCATGTCTGCTGTAATGATGATGATGAAATTGTCCTGTAATGATAATGTTCCTATTGTTAATTTTCTCTTTGTGCTGCAACGCTAATGTTTGGTGTGTTCTTTAATTATTATGTTGCATGATTGCTGTAATGATGATTTTTGTGTGTACTAATTATATAGTTCCTTGTGCGTTGTAATGATAATGTTCTACGTATGCTAAAATGATAATATTCCATGTATACTGTAATGATATTGTTCCCTGCCTTCTGTAGTGATAATATTCCCTGTATTCCCTGATGATGTGTCCTTTGTGCTTTAGCAATAATGCCCTATGCGTGCCCTAATGATAATGATCCATGTGTGATCTAACGATAATGATCCATGTGTGATGTAACGATAATGATCCATATTTGATGTGATAATGATATACCATGAGTGATATAATGAGAAAATTCTATGTGTGCTGTAATGATAATATCCTGTTTGTGCTCTAACGATAATGATCCATATGTGCTTTAATGACAATGATCCAATAGTGCTGCAATGATAATGTTATATGTGCACTATAATGAAAATTTTCCAGTGTGTAGTGATGATAATGTTTCACTTATGCTGTAATGATAATGTTTCACTATGCTGTAATGATAACATTCCATATGTGCTGTATTGATAATGTTCTGTTTGTGCTGTAACAATAATGTTCCATGTGTGTTGTCATGATAATGTTCCATGTGTGCATTAATGATAATATTTGATGTGTGCTGTAATGAAAATGTGCAATATATGCTATAATGGTAATATTCATTATTAATGATGTTCTGTGTGAGCCGTAATGATAATTATCCATGTGTGCTGTAATGATATTGTTCCAAGAGTGTTTTAAAGTTAACGTTATTTGTGTGATGTAATGATAATGTTTCAAGTGTTCTGTTGTGATAATGTTCTATGTATGCTGCTGTATAAGTTTCTATGTGTGCAATGACGATATTGCACAATATGTACTATAACGAAAATACTCAGAGGGTGTTGTAATGGTAATGCTCCATGCCTGTTATAATGAAAATATACAATGTGTTCTGTAATGATGATCCATGTGTGCTGTAATGATATTGTTCTAGATGTGCTGCAATAGAACTTTCCTGTACGTGCTGTAATGATAATGATCTTTGTGTGTTGTAAAGCTAATGTTCCATATGTGCTGTGATTATAATGTACCATGAGTGATGTAATAATGATATTCGATGTTTCTTGTAATGGTAATATTCTGTGTCTTCCGTAAAATGTTTCACTTGTGCTGTAATGATAAAATTCCATGTGTGCTATAATCATAATGCTGCATGTATGCTCTGATGATGAGGTTGCATGTGGGCTATATTGATAATGTTCCATGTGTTCAGTAATAATAATGTTCCCAGTGTGCTCTTATGATGATGATCCATGTGTGCTGTAATGATGATATCCCATATGTGCCCTATTGATAATGTTCTGTTTGTGCTGTAGCGATAATGTTCCATGTGTGCTGTAATGATAATGTTGCATGACTGCTGTAATGATAAGGTTCTTTGTGTGCTAATGACAATGTTCTGTGTGTGCTGCATTGATAATGTTTCACTTGTGTTGTGATGATGATATTCTGTGTGTGCTAAAATGATAATGTTCCAAGTATGCTGTAATGGTAATCTTCCCTGATTTCTGTAATAAGTTTTCTGTGTGCTGCAGTGATATTGTTCCAAATGTTCTGTAATGGTAATGTTCTATGTGTGCTGTAATGATAATTATCCATGTGTGTTGTAACGATAATGTTCAATATTTGATGTGATGATAATATTTGATGTGGTATAATGATAATATTCTATGCGTGCTGTAAAGATAACGCTTTGTTTGTGCTCCATCAGTAATGATCCCTATGTGCTGTAGTGATTATGATCCAAGAGTGCTATAATGATAATGTACGATATGTACTATAATGGCAATACTCAGAGTGTGCTGTAATGATATTGCTCCATACCTGCTGCAATGATAATATTCAATGTGTTATGTATAGCAAAAGGTCCTGAGTTAGAAATCCTACTTGTTGGAGGGTATTACCTGTTTGTACAGTAAGTTTCAGTGAAATGCTACCTGTTGGTAAGGTTAACCTGATGGCAGTCAACCGATATAGACCTCGTTGCTCTTGGATATAATCGGATAATCATTTCCCTATAAGGGGCGATCATAGCTTATCCTCTAAGAGTTCTCGACTTCTACGCAAAAAGGTTTGAACCCTGGCTGTTGGAGAGTATTGTGTGTTCACATGCATTATATTTGTATATATATTGTTCTCGTTCACATGCATTATATTTGTATTGAAATGCCTCCACGTTTGTACAGTAGGGTTCTGTAAATGTTAGCTTCTGGCAATGTAACCCTAATGGGATTTGAATGGTGTAGACCCCGTTGCTCATGCATGTGAGGCGAAGGGTATGCAACTACTTGTAATGGAGAAGTCATTGCCCTATCAGTGGCGATCATAGCATAGCTGTTAACGTTTTCGACCATCACCCAAAGGTCCTGGGATCGATTCCTGGCTGTTGGAGGGTATTATGTGTTCTACGAAAGTGCGCGTTCATATGCACTATATTCGTGTTCATATGTTTTTTCGTTTCTACAGTATGGTTGTGTTAAATATACTCTGCGGGTAATGTGAACCTAATAGGATTCGATCGGTGAAGACCCAGTTCCTCATGGATAAGACACAAAGAGTATTCGATTGCGTGTAATCGAATACCTTTTTCCTTTTTATTAGCAATCATAGCCTAGATGTTTGCGTTTTCGTCTACCACGCAAAAGATCCTAGGTTTGAAGGCTTTCTATTGGAATGTATTACGTGTTCTATGAAAACTTGTGTTCTTATGCAATACACTCGTGTTTATGTACCTCTGTGTTTGTACAGTCAGGTTTTGTATATAAGCCTATTGGGATCTGACCGGTGTACACCTTGTTGCTCATGAATGTGAGAAGAAGGGTAGTCATTTCTCCATTAGGGGCGATCATAGCCTGGCCTTTAGCGTTCTCTACTACTACGTAAAAGGTCCTGGGTTCGAATCGTGGCTATTTGAGTGTAATGTATGATCTATGAAAGTGCGCGTTTATATGCACAATATTTGCATTCATATACCTCTGCGTCAGTAAGGTAAGGTTATGCAAAATGCTAACTGTTGGTTGGGTGAGAATGATGTGATTTGACTTGTGTAGACCCGGTTGCTCATGAAATGAGACGAAGGAAATTTGATTGCTTGAAATGAAATAGTCATGTATCTATTACCGGCGATCATAGCCTAGCCATAACGTGTTCGACTACCATGCAGAAAGTCTTGGATTCCAATCCTGGCTGTTGATGGATATTATATGTTCTATGAAAGTATGCGTTCCTCTGCATTATGTTCGTGTTGAAATACCTCCGCGTTTGTACAGTAAAGTTCTTTAAATGCTATCTTGCTGTCAAAGTACGCCAGATGGGAATTGACCGGTGTATATCCAGTTCCTCATGAATGTAAGACGAAGATAATTCGATTGCTTGTAATCGAATAGTCATTTTCTTATTAGGGGTGAATATATTTTATCATTTATCGTTCCTGACTACCACGCAAAAGATACTGCGTTCGATTTCAGGCTGTTGGAAAGTATAATATGCTCCATGAAAGGGTGCGTGCATATGTACTATTTTTGTGTTCAAAGGCCTTCGCCTTTGTACAATGTCGTTTTCCAAATTATTAGTCGCTGGTAATTAGCTGATTGAAATTGACCAGTCTAAACCCAGTTGCCCATGTATATGTAAAGAAGGGTTTTCGATTACCTGTAAATGAATAGTCATTTCACTATCATGGGCGATCATAGAAGACTTTCACGTTCCGAGTATCTCGCAAAAGATCCTGGGTTCGAAATCCTGGCTGTTGGAGGGTATTATGTGTTCTATGAAAGAGCGAGTTCTTATGCACTATATTCATGTTCACTTACCTCCGCTTTTGTACAGTAAGGTTTTGTAATGTGCTAGGTGCTCCTGATATGAAATTGATTGGATTTCATTGTTATAGACCCCGTTGCTCATGGATGTGAGACGAATAGTATTCGGTTATTTGTAATCTAATAGTCATTTCCCTGCTATGGACACTCATAGTCTAGCCTTTAGCGTGGGTTCGATTCCTGACGGTTGAAAGTATTATGTGTTCTGTGAAAGTGTGTGTCATATGCACTATATTCGTGTTCATACGCCTCTGCGTGTGTACAGAAAGGTACTGCAAAACTAGCTGCTGGCAAAGTAAGACTGATGTGAGTTGACCAGTGTAGAACCGGTTGCTCATGAAATTGGGACGAAGAGTATTTGATCACTTGAAATAGAATAATTATTTCCCTATCAGTTACGATTATAGCCCAGCCGTTAGCATTCCCGATTATCATGTAAAAAGTCCTAGGTTCGATTCCAGGCTGTTAGTGGGTATTGTATGTTTTATGAAAGTTCGCCTTCCTTATACACTATATTCGTGTTCATATACCCTCGAGTTTGTACAGTAAGGTGCTTTCAAAGCTAGTTGTTTATGAATGTGAAAGGAAGGGTATTCGATTACTTGTAATATAGTTTTCATTTCTCTGTTTACGGCGATAATAGCCCAGCCGTTAGCCTTTCAGACCACCATGCAAAATGTCCTTTATTCGAATCCTGCAGTAAGGTTATTGGAGTGTATTGTATGTTCTATGAAAATGTGCGTTCAGTGCACTATATTTGTGTTCATATACCTCCGCGTTTGTACAGTAGGTTTCTGTAAAGTACAGTATCTATTAATAAGCTGATTGGATTTGACCAGTGTAGACCCAGTTGTTCATGCGCATGAGACGAAAGGGTTTTCGATTACTTCTAACTAAATAGTCATTTCATCATTAGTGGCAATCATATCCTAGGTAGTAGCGTTTCCAGCAATCACGCAAGAGGTGCTGGATTCGAATCCTTGCTGTTGGAGTGCAATATGTGTTCAATGAAAGAGAACGTTCATATGCACCATATTTGTGTCAATATGCCTCTGTGTTTGTACAATAAGGTTCTGTAAAATAGCAGCTGATATCAATGTGAACCTTATTGGACTCGACCGGTATGGACCCAGTTCCCCATGGATGTGAGACGAGGAGTATTCGGTTGGTGATATTTAAATAGTCATTTCTGTATCAGGGGCGATCATATCTTAGCCTTTAGAGTTCTCGAACGCAACGCAAAAGATCCTGTTGGAGGGTATTATGTGTTGTTTTAAAGTGTTTGTTCATATGCACCATATACATGTTCATGCACCTAATCGTTTGTACAATAAGTTTCTTTATAATGCTAGCTGCTTGTAAGGTGAACCTAATGGCATTCAACTGATGTAAACCCAGTTGCTCTTGGATATGAGAACAAGAATATCTGATCGCTTGTAATTGAATAGTCATTTCCCTATAAGGGGCGATCATAGCCTCGCCGTGAGCGTTCTCGACTACAACGCAAAACGACGTTGGTGTGAATCCTGGCAGCTTAGGGTATTATGTGTACTATGAAAGTGTGAGTTCATATGCACTATATTCTTTTTGATATACCTCCACGTTTGTACAGTAGGGATATGTAGACTATTAGCTTCTGGTAATGTAAGCCTGATGGGATTCGACTGCTCATGGCTGTAAGGCCAAGGATATTCGATCACTTGTAAAAGTCATTTCCCTATTAGGGGCGATCATAGCATAGCTGTTAGCGTTTTCAACAACCACGCAAAGGTCTTGGATTTGAATCCTGGCTGTTAGAGGATATCATGTGTTTTACGAAAGTGCGTGTTCATTTTCATATACCTCTGTGGGTATACAGTAAGGTTATGCTAATTGCTAGCAGCTAAAAAAGTGAGAATGATGTAATTTGACCGGTGTAGACCAGGTTGCTCATTACATGGGGCGAGGCGTATTACATTACTAGAAATAGAATAGCAGTTTCCCCATTAGCGGCGATCATTGCATTAGTTAATGTTTCCGACTACCATACAAAAGGTCCTGGGTTAATATTCTTGCTGTTGGTGGGCATTATATGTTCCATAAAAGTATGCGTTCATATGCACTATATTCGTGTTCAAATACCTCTGCGTTTGTACAGTAAGGTTTTTTAGTTACTCGCTGCTTGTAATGTAAGCCTAAAGGGATTTGCCCAGTGTATATTCAGTTGCTTATGGATGTGAGACGAATATAATTCGATTGTTTGTAATCGAATGATCATTTCCCTATTAGGGGCGAATACAACCTATAATTTATCGTTCTTGACTACCACACAAAAGCTCCCGTGTTTGAACTATAGCTATAGGAGGGTATCATGTGCAGCATGAAATGATACCCCACTTCCCAGACATGGGCGCAAGGTAGCGCTAGGAAAAGACAACAAAGTCCACATTCGTTCACACTCAGTCTCTGTCTGTCATGAATAATGCACCGAAACCACAGCTCCCTTTCCACATCCAGGCCCCACAAAACTTTCCATGGTTTACCCCAGACGCTTC
>JAUUEF010023857.1:0-16728 GCA_032361405.1 Panulirus homarus | reverse complement strand
AATAATTGTTCATACACAAATTCACATCTCGAACGCATCGTTTAAAGTGTCAATAAAATTACCTATAGTCATAAACAATACTTTCCCTATAACTTTCTACATGTTTAACGGTCATTACTTATAGAGTATGATCAGTATAGCAAATCGTATTCCATCAGAACTAATAAATAAGATCTGTATATGCAAAAAAAATGGGAATAACAACTTCAATCTTAATTTGCCAATAGCTCATTACAAAGGCGAAATAAAATCAAGCACGCATCGCTGAGAGATGGTTTATATGGCAATGATACGTTTACGGTGTTCATGAGTAGACCCAAGGGGAAATAATCAATGATGGATAACGACCAATCGCGAAATAAATGTCCTACCAAGACAGTAATGTAGGTAGTTATGAGTGGTCGCCGGAGCCGGTGCAGTGTCACTCACTGTCTTGTTTCCCTGAGGTTAAGTGCAACTCCTGCGGAACGTGAAATCTTGACATAATCACTTAGATTCTGTTCTTTAACTGTAGAATCCATGTGTAACTAACAGTGATATGTGTTTCAAATACTTTTGAGTGGTGAAATGGGAGTAATTTGCACATTTGTTTGATGGAGTGATATACCCATAACACGTCAACTGGCTGCCTGAGAAACATGACATGTGCAGTACTTTAAGTCTTTTCGCCGTCTGGCGTGATTTGGGCGAAGACACAAAATGAGAAAGACATCACACACCACTCCATGTTAAGGTATGGTGCTTCCACTCTCGGGTCTGTATATCAGTGTAACTACAGTAATATGTTATTCATATTTATCCCTGGATCAGTTTATATGCTTCTGTGTTGCGCAAGAACTCTTTCCAAATGCCTTTCCAGCCCAAGGCTGCGCAACTTCCAGTATCAGGGAAATGTACATCACCTTCCCCTATGCCGCAATGTTGGTTTTGTAAGGATTAGTGTGAGTTTTGCTCCCGAGAGCTGGCAGCTTGTGTGCCTCCACTATTAGTTAAACTACGCAATCCTCGGCAGTCTGCTACGTCACTTGATTACTGTGTGGCTGTTGGCATCTCAAGGAAGGGTCGTTTTGATGACTGTTTCTCTCCCTACACCTCATAAACTTTGGAACTCTTTACCCTCTCATGTCTTCCCCAATAACTATGACTTGGCACTTTAATAGGTAGGCTTTTCACTTCCTCCAAATTTCATACATAATTTTTCTTTTATTCCTCCTTTTAACTAATATCTTGTTATTTCACTAAGACGACTAAGGCATAATATCGACCAACCCCTAGAAGTGGATGAATAGCTAGGTTGACTGAGGACCGAGTGCCGTAACCAGGGTTCGAACCTGTGCGCTTGACCCTGGGCGTCCCGTGAATGCGTCACGGTCAGGAGCACAAACCGATACACCACGATTTCGGAATATCATCTGGTTCATACTGGAGCAATGGTCTCTCTCTCTCTCTCTACACACACACACACACACACACACACAGACTTGTTAGGGTCCATATCTCCTAAGTTCCATTGTGTCATATTCAGTTTGTGGTGCCGGGTTCTGTGAATCCTCTTAGGTAATTTATGCATTTAAGCATGCCGCTTAATTCCTCTCGTATACCTCATCTGTGTTAGTACCTTAACACCATTTGAGTTTTTCATTTTAATAATCATGTTTAAGCTGATTGTTTTTTCTAGTGTGTTTGTTAGATGCGGGTTTTTTTGTTTGTTGTTTAGTCTATATTGTGACGTTTGTGCCTTTCTGTTATCTAAATTTATATCTCCTTTCTCCTGGAAGGTGACATTATTTTGGTTGTGTTTCTCTTTCTGTCTGTTTTGCCTTCTTACCAATCAAAGCTGTGCACTCTTCCTTACTTGCTATGGAGACGACTGACTTGAAACTTGGGATATATATATGCCATGAATCAGTATGTTCAGATACGTTTTTACTTTAATTCTTATGCTTTCAAACATTTTATTGGGCCAAAGGTTTAATCCATATTTTGGGCTGCAGTCCAGTCAAAGATAACATACTACCTACTAATACCTTTCCATGAGCCCTATACAGCGCATAGAACATGTTATGCTCTTGAGTCACTTCTATAATTCTACTGGGGCCAAAGGTCACTCTTCATTTGGTCATATTCAAGCCAGTGTTTATGAACCTTCACACAAAGATAACTACAGCTCCACACTATACGTATACCAGATATTATTTGATCGTTTTAGACTGTCTAGGAATCAAAGTTCACCAGAAGAAAAAAAAAACTTTTAACCACTGTGCATGAAATATGGCATATTCCTTTTACCCTAAAGTGGCCTGAAAAATGCTGGTGAGGAAAATGTGACGACCATTTTCAGTTTAGTGTTAGGGTTAATTGTAAATGATGATTTTCACGATTATTTCATATATGTATCTTCCACTTTTTATCATCTACAGCATATCTCATATATTGAAAAAAATGAGCATTTGGTAAAAGGGAAAAGTTACGTAATAACTTACAAAAAAATAAAAATACATGTTATATCATAATTTAGGAAGGCAATTATTAGTGCCTTGTTCATCCATCTTTTGACATCCTCTCGGTCAATAATATAACATGATTATCAGCTATTTGTAGTTTTCCTCCAATGACTTACCTCACCCTTCGTGATTTAGTAGTACCTGCGAGGTTATTTCTATAATTGCTGGTTCCCAAACATTGACTACATTAGCCAAAATATTTTTAGTTGGGTTGAGGTCGCAATCCTCGCTAGGTAAGGAGGAAACGTCGATATCCCTCTGAATTTTGGAACCACATCCTCACACCCCTAACAGAAGGCAAAGGACAGTTGTCCTGAATGAAAAAGAAAACAATTTGGGTGAAGAACATTAGGTATGAACAGAGGGAAGCATGACCTAGTCCAATGTTTCCAAATACTGTTCAACGTTACACCTGTTCTCAATTTCGGCCAACTCTACCCCACTATGCATGTGGCGTGGCTTCTCCTTGCTTCCTAGTAATTGTTATCACGCTTATATGTAGTCGGGGGAATATAATGCACAAGTTAGATTATGCACCACTCCTAATACTTTGTTAACATATTCATGTATCAGGAAATAGTAGGCAAATCGATTATTAAACACTTTAAACATACCTCGAACCATTTCTTCCCGGAGTGAAGCTTGCCACTCTTCCATATTGCATGACCTAACAGTAGATCGGAGCTGCCTTCAGACAGTCCTTGGTGTCACGTTCAAATTTACTTTTCTTAGTTCACGGCATTAGTAAATTGGTTCACCTCTCCAGTTTGCTTTATCAGTTGTCTCGCTCCATAGTAGTTCTCTTGGATAAGGATTAATCTAGCCCGTTCTAAAAGGGTGTAACCTCTTCTTTCCATCCCTTCAACTATATGCCAAGTTAGCGGTTGATTTCTTCTGGTGAAGACGCTCGGCCACATTCCAATAGTTCTTCCACGATGGGTCCTTTTTATGCTAGGCAATCATCCATTGTGTTCGACAGGCAAATGCCGTGTTCGTTGGTTGGTTGTTTGACCGTTAGGCCTATTAACTGTCATGTTCATCAAGACCGTCATCATAAGTTGCATCCACCAATCAAAAAATCTTTAGCACCTTCTTAAGGCATTAGAGAGAATTCTAAGACCACACACTCGATATGCATGTGTCCCTGATCAAAGTTATCAAAGTCATTGCCGTGTGTGCCACTCGTTGCTGGATCAGCAGACTCGAGAACACCATAAAATTAGAAGTTTCTTCGTCAAACTCTGGCATTCGAGTCTTGATTTTCAATATTCGTATGATTTTCATCTTCATTATAAATGAGCACTTTTCTTAGTGTTTGTCTTATTCCCAGTTTCTTTGTCATATTTTATATAAACACTTCTAAGAGTATATGATATCTTCATTTTTAAAGTGCCTTCAAAGTAAGATTGGATAATTTAAAGTAATAGTCGTCCTTCAGGGGAATGAAAACCCTTCTGCCCATAATCATAGTTTTGCGAAAACAATAATTTCATTGAAATGGCTGCGCGAGTTATTGAATACTTGAACCAGTCATGATGGAAAGTGGTACATTAGAATGACGCTTTTTTTTTTTTTTTTTTTTTTGTATCTTCGATTCCTCTTTTGAGTTGAGGATGAAATGACCCTGTTCTTTGACAGGACAGTAGTTATGTCTGACCACCACAAACGAAATTACTTAAGACATAGCCTATAGATAGGTGTGTTGATGCTGGTTTAGGATAGTAGTAGTAGTAGGAAGTCAGTGTAGCTTTTGCATAGGTGTGAGAATTTCGGTGTACTATTAGCATAACGGTGTTAGGGTAGTTGTTATATAGTTGTGATGGTGTAGGTGTGTGTACAGAAGTGTATGAATATCTATGAGAAAAATGTGGTTTTTAGTTATCTATTTCACTAATTATTTAATACAGTATTATATACGTATATTGTGGTCCAAATATATATTTTCCATCAGGTCGTTTCCACGACAAGTCAGGTGGTCTGACGTATGATGATGACTCGCCAAGTCTTTTTGATTTATTTGCGCTATGTTCAGTTGACTTTTGCACTGATTTGTCATATTTCAGTATGATGTAAAAACCTTAATTCAATTATTTTCGCATCCATACTTTTGTTTTTAACCGGGTATAACAATACAAGGAAGCATTATTGTCAGCCAATCACCATATCATTTACAAATGAAACCATGCTGTGCTCGTTCATTCATATCTATCTACATCTCTGATGCCTATTCTAACTAGAACTCCCTTAAAGGGGTGGCCACAGCAACATGCCTATTCTAACTAGAACTCCCTTAAAGGGGTGGCCACAGCAACAGTCTCCACAACTAAAAACCTCCAGTGCCGTTTCTTAGCCTTTGATGCCTCACCCTTAACAGGCCACTGGCATAGGGCAAGTCTAGCACAGTATTTGCAGAGTCTCTTATCAAAAGCTCCTACATAATGATCTTGCCTAAATGTTCCTACCTACTACTTCTATCTACTGCTCCTAACATTTTGCCAAAAGGAGGGCTAGCACACAGTGCTCACCGGAGGAAAATTTAGTTAGGAAGAATGAGCTGAGCAGAGTTTACTGTTAACAAGGAGGTATTGTATGTTTGTGGACAGAATACCAGTAGTCCACGTAGTGGAAGTTGCTAAATATTATTGCTACTGTTCACTAGAGACTTGAGAAATTTTTGTTAGGACCTGTCCATACTGTATTCATATTGATATTTCAGTATTGTAAATGGGTATACTGAATATAAAAGGATTCCATAATGAACTAAAAACATGTATGACTGTATTATGAAATATGTTAATCATACACATCCCAAACTTGAACTCAGGAAGCAAATAATAAGTTCTTTTCAATACCTGAATCTTTCCGTGAAGGTAATATTTTCTGAAGATAATACTGTACACATTATATGTCATACAGTTTGGGACTTTCAAGATCATAATCACAATGGTAAGGAAGGTACTCACATTCAGATGAGCAGAATTTAATACAAATTTATAAAATTGACCAGTGACAGGTGATCTGAAATCAAGGAATATTGAATGGTATATAAAAGTAACTATTGTGAAACCTAACAATTTGTGAAAAGGCCAATACACTTTGATTATACCTGGGAATTGATATGTTACACTGTACAAGAAATGCCACTTAGGCAATTATAAATCAATCTTTAAAATAACACTCAGTGTCTATTACTAGAGGTACATGTGACTAGGGATCTGGGTTGGTAAATCTTTCATAACATTAAATCATCAGGGTACTTAACTGAGCAACTTATCACCCTCAGTACAAAAAGAACAAAACTAAATAGCCTTTTATACCTTAAAACATCTATCAAAGATGTTAAAACCGAAGTATTGTGGAATGTAACAAATTTATTTTACAGTTTCCCCTAAGAATACTCTTAACATTATATTGTATTCATAATAGCTATACCATTTTGAAATTGAGTTACTGATTAATACTAAATACTGATTATAATAATTCAAAAATCAGACTTCTTTAAACAACTCAAAACCATATTCAAATGCATCTTATTGCTCCTAATGATCAGCAGTTTTTGAAACCTTCCTCTTTCTATTTGAGTGAATTTTTTTACCAAGAATTTCCTTTGCTAGTTAGCAAAGTAACTTTAAACTTTACTTTACTTTACTTTACTTTAAAGTAACTTTAACCCATTCACTGTTTTTGTCATATATATTGGACATTCAGTTTTTGACTCCATATCAACATTTGTAAAGCATTACAACATACTCCCACATTTTTTGAAAATTTACTGTGCCATTCTTCTGCTTGTTGTCCTTCTATGCAGTGCAAGCATCATTTTCGGATAATATGCATTTTACCCATGAAGGGTATGTCTAGAAATGCATCATTTTATCACAACGAATTGTAGAGAGGAGGTGTAACTTGAAAAACAACAGAATAAAGGAAGTGTTGAGACACAATTGCTCTGATAATGATAAATTAATGATACAATTACTAGAATGACGATAACAATTCATATGAATACCAGCTCCTTAAAGTTTTTATTATAGTATTTGATAGGTTCTTTGATTTCGGTATTGGGTGTGACTTCATTTACTATTTTGAACTCTACAGACCCATGAATTGGTATTAACAGTTGATATAGGAAAAGTCAATTAGAATCCAAGCACCTCGTGTAAAAAAAATAGTTCAGAAAATAAAAATATGGAAAGCAGAACTTGCGTGTAAACCACAAATATATTGATGCACTGAATGAATAGTATGGTTAATCATGGTGGCATGACTTGCACCATCCACTGCAATGCCACTTTCAAAGTTAAGGTTACCCAGTTGAATGTATTATACTGTCCATCTGTATATATTTCACATTGCCACATTTTTTTATTATCCCTGGAACCAGGAAAGAACGAATACTTTCCACATGTTTGCCTGCATGTCACAGAAGGCTAAAAAAGGGGGTATGATCCTTTGAGAAAGAATACTTCCCACATATTCCTTGCATGCCATACAAGGTAACTGAAGGGGACAGGTATGGGGAAGACTGGAAACCCTACCCTTATGGTATATTCAATTTCTCAATGTTGGAACAGAAGAAGCCAAGTGACATGCCTTAGGATTGGTGGAATGGCGATCGTATAGTGTTACGGTATAAAAGCATGTGTGACGAAAATGAATGTTTACATTACAGAGGTATATGTTTGTTGAGTGTAGATGGTAAGTTGTACAGGAGAATGGTGATAAGAGGGTGGTGACCTGCACTGAACTTCAGATTGGGGAGGAACATGTGGCTTCAAATAGTAGATGATGTGTGGATCAACATTTGCTTTTAAGAATGTGCATGAGAAATACTTAAAAGAGAAATAGTACCTGTATGATGTGGTATTTAGGGATCTGAAGAAAATGTTGTGGATATATGGTGTATGTGGGAAACTGCCAGAAGTAGTGAAGGGTTCTATCAAGATGTGTGTAAACAGGATGAAAGGAAGAGGAGGACTGGTTCCAGGCAAGGGCGAGTCTGCTTCAGGGTTATGTGCAAACAGGATGAGAGGAGGAGGATTGGCTCCAGGCGAGGGTGAGTCTGCTTCAGGGGTATGTGATGTCACATGGCCATTTAATTTGTTTAGGGATGGGTGGTAAAGGAGGTGAATGCAAGTATCTTGCAGAGAGGAGAAAATATGCAATCTATTGGGGGTGGGGCCTCTGGGATATGAGTTGGTTGTTTTCTGATGACACAAAAATGGTGGCAGATTTGAATGTGAAACTGCAGAAGCTGGTGCATGAGCCTGCAAGAATGTGTGAAAGAGAAAAAGTTGAGAGTAAATTTGATGAAAAGCATGGTTATTAGGTTTAGAAGAGAAGAGGGACAGATTATTTGGGGTCTGAGTTTGAATGGAAAAAACTTGGAAGAAGTGGAGTCTTTTACATCCCTGGAAGTGGATAAGGCAGCGATTAAAAGTGTGGGAGTTGAAGAAAGCCATAGGGTGGGTGAGATGGGGGCAATGAAGAATGTGTGGAAAAAGAGGTCACTGTCTCTAAAGGCAATGATGGGTTTGTTTGATGATATAGTTATCCCATTGATGCTGTATGAATGAGAGGCTGGACCTTCGGCAAAAATTTAAAGAAGAGGGTTGACGTGTTGGAAAGGAAATCTTTAAGGACAAAATATGGTGCAAGGAAGGTTGATCAAATAAGTAATACCAGGGTAAGAGAGGTATGGTAGTAAGAGGAGTATGTATCAGAGAGCTAAAGAAAGTGTGATGAAATGGTTGGGACAGATGGAGAGGATGACTATGAGGGTATACATGACTGAAGTGGAAGAGAAAAGAAAAGGGAGAACCAAGGAGTAGGTTAAAGGATGGAGTGGGAGCTGCTTTGAAGGCCTGGGTACTGAATTAGCAGGAAGGCATAAAGCTTACAAGGGAAAGAGTAAAGTGGAGCAATGTAGTATACATGTGACAATTTAATTTCAGGCAGTTGGGGGATACCACAGAAAGGTCTGTTGGGAGTAGTTATGGATAAAGGGCTCTGGTCTCAGTACATTATGCAAGACAACTACCTAGAGTGAGGATTTTGAGTGAGGCCATTGCATCATCTGTTCCTGGCACAACCTAACCAGTGCAGGAAATGGCGAAAATACATGAATTAAGAAGATTAGTTATATGTCATTCTTTCACATTAATGATGTTATATGATTTAATATTTACCATACTGTATGCAGGAATATTAAGCAGTTATTTACAAAAAGCTGCATGAATAAAATATAAGACCAAACACAACAACAGAAATGGATAAAGATTGCAAACAGACCAAAAACAGCATCACAAATGGCTAAAAATCCCTTTGTAATAGTAAAACTGCTGAAATGTTTACTATTTGGTGTATACAGTATTATGAAGCAATTACTTACGAACAAGTGCATGTAGAATAGTCCAAATTGATAAATATCATAAACATGTATGCTGTGGCAGAACCAGTAGTAATTACCTTAATATAATTGCTCTGTAATAGTGAAGTTATTACAATGTTTACAGTTTGGAGTACCTAATACCACAGAGTAATCATTTATGGACAAAAGATGTAGAAAAAAATTGTAAGACCAAACCAGTATCATACATTGAGATTATATAACTTTACACTATGGTAGTACCAGTTACTTTAATATAATCTCTTCATACTGGAAGATAAAAAATTTACTATTTGTTGCAAACAATATTGTATAGCAAGGATTTATAAACAAAAGCATTAAAAGAAACAACCACATATTGATTACTGTAAACATTTGCATCCTGGTGGGGATATGGGGTAGTGAGGGGTGTTGGGGATGACAAGCCTTGAACAATCACACAGCTCGCACATTACATTTTCCTTTAACTCGCTATACATCACATATTTCAAAGAAAAAATTCTTTGAGGTACACTCAGTTTAGAAACGGCAATCAAACATGAAAAATATATACTTATGTGTTCATGCTCATTCGCTGTTCTCCACATTTGCGAAGTAATGCTAGGGACAGACAAAGAAAGGCTGCATTTCCTCGCGTCCATTCTCCAGGTTTCATGTGCAATGCACCAAATCCACAGCCTCTTATCCACAAACTTTTCCATGATTTCCCCCTGCCACTTCATACCCTGGGTCAGTCCATTAATAGAACATCGCCCCTGTATACCACATCATTCCAATTCACTCTTTTCCAAGCATGCCTTTCACCCTTTTGCATGTTCAGGCCCTAATCACTCAAATCCTTTTTCACTCCATCCTTCCATCTCCAATCCATGCTCCCCTTTGTCCTTGTCTCCTTCAGTTCTGACACATATATGCTTTTTGTCAACTTCACCTCAATCATTCTTTCCTTATGTTCAAAACATATCAGCTAACATCTTCAGCTCTCTCAACCACACTCTCCTTATTACCACACCTCTCAGTTACCCTTTTATTACTTACTAAAACCAACTCACACCACATATTGTCCTTAAACATTTATTTCTAACAAATCCACCCTCCTTTTGCATTTTCATCCAATCTCCTTACCTTGCATCCATACAAACATTTTTTCCTTCTAAGTAATGAACCTCTCTTTCTACACATTTGCTAGTGCTTCCAGAAGCCTTATCTGGGTTCCATTTGCTGCCATGTTCACTCTCAGGTGTCTAAAGCACTCCAAGAGGCATCTTTGTTTACTGTATTAAGTGCTTTCTCTATTCTGCTCTATATCTCTGATGCCTGCTTCCTCTAGGTATATATATGTCACATACAAATCCCTGTTTCTTTAAATATTTCTCACATACATTCTTTAAGGCAAACACCTCATAGACACATCCTCTACCACTCTTGAAACCACATTGTTCCTCCCCAGTTTGATGTTCTGTACATGCCTTTACCCTCTCAAGTCACCATTCTCTCATACAATAGGTGTACTGAATAAGCTTATGTAGTTCAAATACTAACCTTTGTACACCATGTCTTTATATAGTGGCACTGTCTTGCATTCTGAAAATCCTCAACCCTCACCAAGATTTGTACTACTTATCTATCTATATCTGATGCCTGTTCCCTTTAGGAACTCCCTCGAAGTATTGGCCACGGCAATGGAGTTTCCATACCTAGTGAACTCCAATGCCACTTCTTAGTCTTTAATGCCTCATCCTTAACAGGCCACTGGCAGAGGGCCAGTCTAGCACAGTGTTTGCAGAGGCTCCTACCTAATGTCCCTACCTACTACCTCTATCTACTACTACTGTCATTTTGCCAAAATACAGGGCTAACACAAAGTACTCCCCACAGGAAATCTAGAGTTACAAAGAATGAGCTGTGTGAGTTAAATGTGGTGAAGTGTTATGTGTGACAGAGAGAGATTTTGTATGTTTGTGGACAGAATGTCAGCAGTAAGATTTATATTTACATTGAAAATTTTAAATAAACTATCAACAACACAGTCCCCCCCATTCTTATGAAAATTAATTAAATACTCAGCCACCATGCCACATTTCATCTTAAGCAAGGCTTTTACCATCTCCTCTCTTCACCAAACCACTTCCCATGACTCATTTCGCATTCCTCCTGAACCAAAACACCCTACAGCTCTTACCCTGCCATCAAATACATATAACTCTTCCAGAATACTCAATGTATCCCCTCCTAACAACATCACTACCTGTTACCAATTCATATTTGCCTCTTCAGTGATGTTCCCATTTGTTCTTTTGTCTTTCTCACATTGTTAACTTTCTTCCAAAACATCTTATTCTTCCTGAAGTTTACTGACAATCATTCATCCTTTCCTTTGCTCCTTTCTTTAACCACTGCACCTTTCTCTTGACCTCTTAGCACTGTCTCTTGTACATCTCCCAAGCAAATGCACTCCTTCCCTGCAAGTACTGCCCATATACTTCTCTTTTTCACTTGCAACTTTGTCATCCAAACACACACTACCCTTTCCCACCTTCCACGTGCCACAAACTTCTCTTGCACATGCCAGCACTGCTTCCGTAAATACCTCCCTTTCCTCACCCATTGCCCTAGTTTTGTTTACTCTCATCCTTTGCCATTTTCCCTAAATATACCCCATTCTTTACTCACTCTCATAGCTTCCTTTACCCTCATTTTTTTGCCATTTTTACTCAGTCTCTCATGGAATTTCTTCACATAAGCATTTTCTGCACGCTCATTTATTCTCACCACCCTCTTTTCACTCATACTGTTTCTTCTTTTCCAAAAACCTCAACAAATCACTCTTGCCTTCACCAGGTAATGATCAGACATACCACCTGCTGCCCCTCTCAGCATATTTGCATCCAAGTTTCTTAATTGCTTGCCTATCAAAGAGTATGTAACCCAATAATGCCCACATACCGTCTTTTCTATTCACATATGTATACTTGTGTGTGTCCCTCATTCTAAACCAGGTATTCCAGTCACCAGCCCCTCTTCTGCATACAACTCCATAAGCTGTTCACTACTTCCATTCACCCTTCCAATTATACCCATAAACACCAAATCAATAATCTTTGCATTAAAATCACCAACATTAAAGCTGTCTCTAGCATCAAAACAGCTGACACTCATTCAGCTGCCCCAAAAACACTTGCCTTTCATGATCTTTCTTCTCATGATCAACTGCACAAGCACTAATAATCACCCATAATCCATCCAGATCATTCTGCAGATCACATCCTAACACTCTCACACATAAACACATCTGCTTCAGCAGTAATGCTATCCCCTCCTTAGCTTTTACCCTCAACTCCTACACCCAACGTTAATCCTCAGTAATTCCCAAACCATTCTTCTCCTTTACCCTATAGCTTTGTTTCACGCAGATCCGGATCATCCAGGCACCTTTCCTCAAACATACTACATATCGCTTCTTTATTCTCATCCTAGTTACATCCACACACATTCAGACACCCCAGCCTGAGCCTTTAAGAAGGATGAACACTCCTTGCTTGGCTCCTTCTGTTCCATCTTTAAGGAACTGAAATACAAGAAGAGGAGGGGGATTCCAGCCCCTTGCTCTGCCACTTTTTGTCACCTACAACACACTGGGTATACAAAGGTAGAATTCTTCCTACCTCTGCATTGTTTGCTATTTCCTGTACGAATAAGGTATGATCCAGAACAGATAGAAAGAATGGCAATGCATCCAAAATTTCTTAAAAAAGGGGATGACTGTGTTGTTGAGTAGTTAGTTACAATTTTGTGAATTGGTGAAGTGACGGGACTGGAGGAGTGCATGCATAGTGCCACTGTATAAAGGCCAGCAGGACAAAGGTGAATGTTTAAACTACAAAGGTATGAGTTTTTTGAGTAAACTTGATAAGTTGCATGGACAATGGTGACTGAGAGGGTGTAAGCATGTACAGAGCATCTGGGTTTAGAAGTACAGCATGTGTAGATCAGGTGTTTGCTTTTAAGACTGTGTGAGAAATACTTAAAAGAAACAGAAAGAGTTGTATGTGGCTTGTATGGATCTGGAGAAACCATATGATAGGGTTGATAGAGGTGCCTTGTGAAGTAGAAAATGACTGAAGCAATAAAAATTTTTGTCGAGTGTAAGGATTTGTGTGATAAATATGTCATATAGATTTAAGGTATGGGCTTGAGGTGAGGATGTGAGGAGAAGGGTGGAAATGTTGGAAATGAAATGTTTAAGGATAATTTGTGATGTGAGGTGGTTTAATCGAGAAAGTAATAAAAGGGTAAGAGAGAGGTGTGGTAATAAGTAGAGTGTGATTAAGAAAGCTGAAGAGAGTGTGCTAAAAATTTTTTTGGATATATGGAAAGAATATGTGAGGAGAAGTTAACAAAGAGGATATATGAGTCAGATGGGGGAGACCAAATTGGAGATGGAAGGATGGAATGAAAAATATTTTTGTGGTCAGGCACCGAACATACAAAAGACTTGCATAGGAAAGATTGAACTGGAATGATGTGCTATACAGGGTTGAGATGTGCTTTTAGTGGACTGAAGCAGCCACGGGAAACCACAAAAAGGTCTGTGGGGCTTGGTTGCAAAAAGAGGGCTGTGGTTTTGATGTACTGTGCATGACAGTTTGAGAATAGATGTAGCGAATGAGGCCCTTCTTTGTCAGTTCCTTTCAATATCTTGCTAAAATGGGAAACAATGAACAAATATGGAGAAAAGGAGTGATGTGTTCAACATGAGTAATTCGCTTATTAGGCAATCAACTCAAAAGACAGAGAGATAAAGGCCATGTCTGCCAAGTGATCAATGAAATCCAGAATGACACGTCTGGCAGCATGGGCTTTTGTATGGAAGTTGTTTCAATGTTGTGGGGATTTTCCTAAATGATGCAATAGTTTTTTCTTTTTTTAGCCATGGAGTACATTTGACATTCGTACTTCGTGGTGATATGGCATAAGTGTTCATTCAGATATATCCGATGGTCAGTGAAAGGGTTAATTCCATGCTAACCTTTACCTGGGCTTGTGATTTCATAAAACAAACCAAATTTTTGCAGTACATCTAAAATTCTAAAAGACTTCAAGATTACTAACATCTATTTTCATCTGTGTAGGATCATATATGGATTTCAAAGATTCTTAGGGATAATGCCTGTTCCTACCTTTCCTGAAAAGAGAATTGGATATGTCTGAATATCAAATAATAGAGTCAATTAAATATATCATTATATTGTTAAGTATTCTAGCATGGAAATTTTAAAAAGAGATATTCGCCACATAATTCTATTGGCATAAAAATAAAAAACTAACAAATATCCAATAGATTATTTTCCTATTCAAAATTCTAAAATAATCATCTTATAGATTCTTGTTTCAAATCAAAATTCTGATATTAAGTTAACGTATATTAGAAAATCTTTATTTGGAACATTTGGATGTTATTAAGGTGCTCGTGAGTAATAACAAAGAATTTGCCAAGAAAAACTTCTGTGAAGCAGTGATTAATTTTGCACTAAAACCAGTCCACCAGCATATCATATTTATCACACAGTTTGGTAGAGTCAGCATGAACAAGCCAAAAAGACCTAAGTATGCACTCGTATGCAAGTTATTTTATCAAATTACTGGAGAATTGTGCACATTCAGAGTACTGCAATAGTAATAATTTGTAAACTGAGAATACATGGGTAATACATTTTTCTCAATACAGTAATACTCAGTATAACTTTTGAGCAGTAAGAAACACTTGAGCTATGATGTACTTGTATCTATAACTCGGTACAATCAGACTTAGAGTTCACAAGTTTGTAACAAACATACAGACATCCAACAGTTATCAAAACACTGGCACACAATGTGTCTATTTACATGTCTCACATAAATACAGTATACATATTTACAGTAAGCATCAGTATGTGCCCCAGTTACTATGTAATGTTCAAGTGCCTCATCACATCTTGAAAATTACAAAAGTGGCATTGTGAAATCCTAATTTTTTCTTTTAATACCAATGTTTTCATTTCACATTTACTGGTGCTGCAACTATTTTGATTCAAAACAGAGTGCTGTACCGATTAAACTGAAATGAAACACTTTTTAACTAAAATATTTATTGTCCTGGAATAATTATCTCCAGTAACTGGTCATGGGCATATTCTGAGCAAGATATGTAAGCAAAGGAAGATCAGCCTCTATTTCCTTAGACCGTCACAGAGCAGCTGAGATACTTGGTCCTATGTAGTGAGCCTCTGTTTGGTTGACTACAAAAATAGTTTTCTTTATTATGTTTCTCTCCACAAAATGAGTCATGGGACGGACAACCTGGCATAATACTTTGCAAATGCCATGATTTTATGGAAGAGGCATTATGCAACTGACTACTTTATGGGTTTGATGAATGAATGAGCTGCTACTTCAGGGAGTAATCATTGATATTCCTTCCTTCAGCTGCTATCCAGGTTGCTATGTGGGCTCTACTGAAGCACAGCCATTTATTACTACACCTCCAGAGCTACCAGAAAGAGTGCATACAGGTGATGCAAACATTCCACGCATACGTCCCTGCATGGGACCCAGTCCTCGAGCAGGAATGATGGGACTGGCTGAAGTTGATGCAGGCCCTAATCGATAAGTACGAACTGGTACTGGGCTTGGACAAGCAGATACTGATCCTGTCAGAAATGTCCTATGGCAACCAATGTTAGGGCTGGTGGATGGAGGATGCTGTGCTGCTGTGTGACTGTCTTGTTGCTGCCAGCTCTCAATGTAGAGATTTGTATCTACAGATGATGCTGGACCCAACACTCTACGCTGTTCTGTAATGAAAGCCTGATTAAGTGGTAAGTCTTCTTCAACAGAACACTTTAGAACCGTACAAATTAAATTTGTTTCATTGTAATCCTATCTCTATTATTTCAACAATGGCATACTCCTAGTAATTCTGTAATTGGCAGTAAGGAGCATAATCAGTAAGTTAAAATGCAAGTGAAATGAAAAGGACGATGTATGGATAGTGTCTACAGGGAAGGAGGGAGAGTATACAGATAAACAAGAAAAATAGATAGCAGAAGACCTGTATGTTATCAAACAGAAGCTAGAAACCTGTTCTAGATAGCTACATAGAAGGCTTTTTCTCCACACTCCAGCAACAACAACCAGAGGGAATAAAATGGAAAAACCATGCACTGCTGACATAATGCAAACATGGAATTTGAGAAAACAATGTGGAATACTTGCTGGCTTCTATGTACAGTATTTTACTATAATACCCTCCATTACATTATGCTATACATCACTACACTTGGACATGGAATTCTTATTGGCTTTTATATGTAGTATTTTACTACACTACCCCATACAAAATTATTTTGCTTCACTGTACTTTGCAATGGTTTCATTCTAGGGAGTTATTGTTCAAGTCTATGATGAAATAAAAATCAAGGCTTTTTTAATGGAAGCTTGCAATTGTAGGGCATTCAATTTGCCACTAGTAAGGTCATGGCACATCAAAACATTCTCTTACTGTCAAATTATGATGTGATTAGAGAAAGTGAGGATTCCAGTGAAAGAAATTGAAACCTGATGATTTGTTGCCAGTGGAAACAGCTGTCAGTACAGGAAGCTTTCCAAGGGAGGGGAAAAATTGTAATGGTTTACCTTAATTATTATTTATTTATTTATTTTGCTTTGTCACTGTCTCCCGCGTTTGCGAGGTAGCACAAGGAAACAGACGAAAGAAAACGGCCCAACCCACCCCCATACACAATGTATATACATACATGTCCACACACGCAAATATACATACCTATACATCTCAAT